>JAFFZH010013212.1:0-34714 GCA_018420115.1 Euura saliciscinereae
TTTCATGTCCGTCCGGAGCTATATCTCTTGAACCGCATGACCTAACAGGGTCGTCAAGCCCGCATTTGTTAACTAGCGAGGAGCTCTATTAGCACAGAGGGAAAAAACCCCAACTTTTAACATCCACAATAGGTATTTCTGGGTTTTTGTCAGATTTCATGTCTGTCCGGAGCTATATCTCCTCAACTGCATGACCTAATCCTGCTTCGGCACTAGTCGTAGATGATGGCAACTGAAGACTTAGACGAAATACAGTCTGTCGTAGAGTACATATACCAAAATCTTGCTTCGACACTAGTTGTAGATGATGGAAACTAGAGACTGGGATGAAATACAGTCTGCGATAGAGTAAATATACCAATTTCTCACTTCAACACTAGTTTCAGATTATGAAAACCAAAGACTTGTGTGTAATACAGTCTCCAATAAAGTGGATGTACGATACACTCACTTTGACACCGTTTGTAGATTATGAAAACTCAATTAGCCTTGCGCTTTCAAATTCAGTTATTTTTTACCGTTATGTAACAAATCCGGTGAAAAATAAACGTGAAATAATGAAAAAAACAAGAAAAAAATATATATCTTGAACCGAGAAAAAGTAGGGGGTGCCTCCTGCAAGAACACGTAGCCAGTGTAGCGTTCTTGCTACACTGCCTAAGGCTGATTTTTTTTTTCGATTTCTATGTATATATATGCGTATAATGTAGAGTAGCCCAGCATATATTTGCTATATACAGATATAACTTTGCATGGGTGACGTCACAACGTAGTAATTTTCGATCCGTTGTAAATTCCTTCAATTTTGTTGTAATTGAGAAAAGAAACAATATGACCTAAATTTATTTCTCGCAAACTAATAATTTATGGAATGAAAAAAAATACTACTTATATATTTTTTCACACACAATTTTTGACAAAGATAAATCGGCAAATGAGACTCTCACGATACGGAAATCAAACACCTAGAGTGTAAAAGATCTTCGACACACGCGTCGTCGAGCATTTCTTTTATAGAAGAAAGGTTTCGCACGTTAAGTTTTACACGAGCCATACGTGCTGGGGTTCTTTTTTAACAAACGAGCTCATGATTTACGAGCGGGGATCGATAGCCTGACAGCTCGTTGACGCGAGAACGGCTTAGATGGAGTGCATGGAGATGAATCACCCCCTCACGTCCAACGAGATAAATATACGTGTCTGACAAAGCCACCTTTATCCAAATCTCAAACTAACCATTCGAGGCCAACCGGCTGGAATAAACTTCCGCCTTATCTGATCGCCGATGTACACTACTTTTCACTATCAGATGTACACACAGCAACACCGATAATAACCGCGACACTTTGACGATACACCTTAAAATGTCATACAAGTCGAAACTGCCAGCAGTCATTTTGCATATTTTAGAATTTTTTTCACATGATTCTGGGAACACATTTTTTTTTTTTTTTTTATAATCTATCGGTGGATCGATTTAAGTTCCTCTGGTCTCAAACTGTTCAGTAAAGATCAGGCTTTCTCAAAATGAACGGAGAACTCCTTGGTCCGATCAAAATTGTACCAGATATTAATCAATGTTTTAGAATAAAATATCGTTTTTCTGTTTTCAAACGTTACTTTCCATGATAACTCGAGTAAAAATGAAGTTATGAAAAAGTTTTCTGTTCATATTGAAAAGGTCTCTTTACTGAACAGTTTGAGACCAGAATTACTAAAATCGGTCCACCGGTAGATTTTATTTCGTGCATCATAGACGGAAAAAAATTCTTCATAGAATCATGTGGAAAACATTCAAAAGTCTCAAATATGACTTTCCGTGGTTTTTACTTTTTTTTTTAATTTGAAGGTGTGTGTTCCCCTTGAGTAGAACTTGAACAAAAGGATGTCTACTGTTCTTCAAATTTGAAGTATCGTGGGAAATTTGAAAAATTATGTGTGATTCATATGAAAATCACTGATTGTGAGCACGTCAATTTTTTTTCTTTTTATTGCACTCGATTATGTTATTTTTTATCGACGCAAAAACGATCGTAATTCGCGACGAACGAAAAAAAAACGTACATCAATTCAGTCGAATTTGATGTTTGGTCTGAACTGTGTCAGCAAAAAAAAAGAGCTTCAAGTAGGTGAACACAATTCATGTCAGTGCACAGACTTTTGATCGAAAGAAAAAAACAATTGAAACAAAATTGAGTGAATAATTTCAGAGATAAAAAATAAGTCCCGAAATTCATCTGTTCACTTGGCATCTACTAATATGAGTCCCCTGATGAGACTTCAAACAATCAGGGTTTTGCTTTTTTTTTCTATTTGCATTCTGTGAATTTTGATTATGTCGCTCGACGTGCTTGCAAGAATTTTCAATTAAGACTAGCGAGGATTTTGATTGCTGAAACCCTCGTCCCCTCGGCGTTACAAAGTGTGTCTAATTACGTGAAACCGCGTGAGTCACGTAAGTGCGACTATACGTTCCTGTTAATCGTCCGCACCCTTAGACGTACGCAAGTGGAAAAAAAACAAAGTGACTCGAAAATTGCGTACCTTGATTTTGAACATGGCGAGTACAGTTCCAATAACCACCGGGGGAGGCTCGTCGCGTACGAAATTGTTGGTTGAAATAAACGATATATTACAAAAAATGAGACTTCGCTATACTTCAAGCTGGTAAGATAAAAAGTGTCCGCCATTAATGTACGTCTTGTTATTAAAAATTTCAAACAAAGTTGTTTTTTTTTCTCTTCTTTATACTAGCTCAAGATTAATATTCTTCTGGCTTATAGAATTCTCCCATGCTATGTGATTTTTCGTGTAAAAGTAAAAATTTCTCTTCTTCACCTCCCACTCCCATTTTTTATGTATAATAATTTTTTCATGTATCCTCTGCAGGTAAAACGCTCCGGGGATCTTTCATAATTAACGCTTATACATATTTTCTTTGTATTCATCGTTTTTCTTTGAACGTACAATTTAACCACATGAAAAAAAACTCCTGTGTTACGAAATATGTTCGTAAAATGAATGACAGAGAAACAGCTTCCCACACTGACGGTGCTTGTTTATTTTCCATGTTTTTTCATTGTCATAGCGTATATGTAGACACCCCGGGCTACTCCGAATATACAATATCTATACATATACGTGGCGGAATATAACCGCATAAACGACGGAAGAACGTCGAGGGTCTATTTTCGTATTTCAAGCTCCCTTTTCCGTCAGTTTTCAAACCGTCAGAGCAAAAGTACAACCGACGTTGTTGATTGCGACATATCACAAAATAACGACCAGTTACGTAGACAATCGGTCAGAATTTCCGTCAATAAAGTAACTTTTACCTTTTTTCCTTTCGAATTTAACGAATTACTGTAATGTATTTACATTTGTGTTTGTAAATCAGGGATGAATGAATTATAGCAAAAGAAACGGTGATTTAAACATAATTATACCAGTAAACGGATATGAAAATAAATGTGACTGTCGCGACCTGAGTCGAGTCGTAGCCAAGAACAGGGTAGAGACTGCGTGACGTAGAATTCGACGTACTTGACGTAATAAAAATCTATTTATGCCAATTCGATTTAAACAGCCGGCATTTACTTTACTGTTATAAAAATACATGAATCAAAATAGCTTCTGGAAAATTGAGTGATAAAATTTTAACGTTTCGGTTGATTATTTATACTTAAATTTTCCACAGTTAATAATCGACTCTGCGGAACAATTTATCTGGCACAAAATAGCATCACGTCAAAAGTATTCCCTAAAGATTTCCGCGAACTCTGTCGTCTTAGTGGCAGATGATTCGAGGGATTCCAATATAAACGTCGAACAAGCCAATCTTCTGAGTGAAATTTTTCGTATCTGAAAACCACGAGGCAGCCACGTGACGGGATCTCATTGCAGTCGATGGAGGAAACGGAGAGAGAGAAAAAAATATATATATAAATTGCAAACCGCTAATTGGCATCTCTGCCAATGTCTGGCATTCGTTTGACGTGTATGTATGCCATCGTACGAGGCGAAATAATCACTATGGTCATTTTATATCGTCCCAATCGAATTATACCGGACGGATAATTGCACGAATCGTCATCTTCGCGGCGCCTCCGACGCGGTTTAATCGTATATGACCTTCGCTGCACGACGATACGTGTCAGAGTTAGACCACAAACGTGGTATAAGGTCGATTGTCATTATTGCCAACGGCACTAAAGCCGCTAACGAGGTATAATCGAATCGACAAATTCAATTTCGATTGTAATTCCTCAAAAAAAAACGTCGATTATATTTCGGCTAGACCGAGGATCAGATAACTACGAAACGTGGTCGTCACGGCGCCTAGCTGACACAATACATACCCACGGTATCGTGTGTCGTGAGACTAGAAGTACTGCACGAGTGTCCATGAGACAGACACAGCATCACCCACGGTCAGTGTGTTATTATACCGTTGCATAAGACCTCTTCCTCCGCGATCACTCGATCGTAGGTGAAATGGATGGCTTTGTGTGTCTGCGCGTATAATAATAGTAGCTGCAAAAACACTGATCAACGGTCTAATGATACGTGATTGATTTACTGCAGCTTCTTATATACAGGTTTTTCGCCTACAAAGTAAGCGGTGATCAGCTTCTCTTGTATAACTACAAAACGATATTGCTAACTTTACGCAAGACAATTACGTGAGAGAGAATATAATATCATCAATGTGGGAACGTTTAAGCGAATATTTGATCATCTAAGGTAAAAACTACACCAAATTAGTACTTTACGTGATTTGTAGCAAGTGTTTGGAAGTCTTTGGAAGTCTTCGGAAGTCTTCGGTCAAAATTCGAAGAATTCCTCGTAATACGCAACTGGAAGTCTTGGAAGTCTTTGGAAGTCTTCGGTTAGAATTCGAAGAATTCCTCATAATACGCAAATGGAAGTCTTTGGAAGTCTTTGGAAGTCGGAAGTCACCTGTACACCCAAAATCGAAGTGAATAGCCCCTCGTCTGTAGCTTAAGCTAATTTATACTCGGCTTACTTTTAGACAGGTAAGAAGACCGACTACACCAGAGTTCTCTGATCTCGAGGAAAGGTGTGATGAGGAGAAAAAAAAATGAAAACATTGTTGTTGTGAACAGAAATTCGTATGAGCTTATGTCACCTGAGAGTATGAAAAATAAGTACTTAATTCGTACAGCGTAGTAATACGAAAGTATACGCGTCTCACGGTTGCGATCGATGACTCAAGCATCTACTACGCCAAAATTGGAAGATAATGTATTTGGCAAACACTTCTAACTTCCATAACAGAAAACAATATTATTATTATCTGTCATTCAACACGTCGCTCAAACAAGCTACCTGGAATTATATTGTTAACCGAGTCTTATCTCGTCGACTAAAGTCTGAAACACGTGTTGACTGTCACGGTAGCCCGAATGGCACGATACACGGAAAAAATAACGATGTAATTTCTACATCTTCGGTATTAATTATTTGGACAGCCTCTTTTACTACCGAAGATGTAGAAATTACATCTTTTTTTCCCCGTGTATTCAATCCTGAAATTGCGGATTAATCAGCGTTCATTTGGGATCGGATATAAATACCGGAAGTTTGGAAATGATTTTCTGGGTCTCAAAACGTGGAGATCCAGTGAAAACTCAATTTTTCATTTCCAGGATGATCGCAGTAACTTCCTTTTCCTCTGAAATCAGAGAAACGGGAAGCTAAAAAAGAAGAAACTTTCGATGCGATTCGAGAATGTCATAAAACGGAAGCGGAGGTTACGTCAATCAAACAGACCTAAATGAGTGTGGTCCGTGTGAGCGTAGCTCGCGTGATACGTCATGGTATATCCGGTAATGGTCAACGCGGTGGGCGTTTCCGCGCGACTATCCGTTGGCCCGGTACCGCGTTCTGGTCAATCTACACGGTCCAAGTGGTCCAAAGTGGTCAGGTTTAAATTCTTAACCAAACTGATGAAAAGAGACGTACATCAACGGGTCAGTATAGCGAGCTAATAAAATCGATTGGTATTCTATCCAAGAAAAACATTAGCCATGTGTAATGGGGAGGTATTAATATTTAAAACCACTAGCTATATCAGTTTCTCGATGCTTATCAGATATTAAATTTACTTAGCATCCTGTCGCAGTAGAGCCTTCAGAGTGAAAAGCCTCTGCATGATTGATAAGCTCGCGTTATATTATCATACGGTCTGTGATTTTCAAGATAGTTTTCCAGACTGCATCACGTCTAGACATTGGACTATTTTTTTTTTTTTTTTACTCTTGCTCTGCCCTTTGGATCAGATTTCTTATACCACGCACTGGAATAATATGGCTCTTAGGATTGTAAATAAAATGCTACAACAGCTAATCTTTCGCACAACTGCATACAGTCCGGTATAGAGCGTACGTGGATATCTTGACGTTACATCCCCGCGCAGAAAAATCTTGGGGACGAGTTAGGGGCTCGATCGGGCTTCCCTAGAAATCAACGGGCTCAGATCGGGGATTCAACGCTTCAATCGATCAGGGAATTCTAATTAAGAACGCAGACTGGGCCCCGACCAGGCGGATAACGCTTCAACCGATGATGCCCAATCACGGAATTCCGTTCAGGAAGCCAGGCCAGAGCCTTTCTGGGGTCTTCCTTGACCCTCCTGTTACTTAACCCTCTTTAAGGCTATGCTAATGTTAGGGCAGCCCTAAATTGCCTCCAAATTCAGCGATTTTAAAAGATTGAGAGTCACAAATTTTTCGATAGTTTTCAACAATTTTTGGACCAAACATAGATAAGATAAAGCGGTGGTTCGCTGGGAAAGCATCGAGGGTGATCCGTCACGACTCGCCTCGTGTGTATGTGTAGATGTGTCTCTTCCCTGGTCCGATAACGTGACACTGACACTGAGCAAAATACTTCTCAGATTTCGCTGTCCGGGCACGAGCGCGAGCGGTCGAGTTATGTATACACACGTAACTAATTCCCGGGTAGGTATCTGTCTACCGGGGAAAACTTACCTACCGCGTTAGCTGATAGGAAGAGTTGATAATTCTCAGAATTCGCTAGTCAGCTGTGCAAACGCGAGAAAGCGACGGCCACTCCTGAGCGAACCTGACCCGACATATATAAGCCGGTCGATTCGATTCTCTGCGTCCAATAGCCAATCAATTAGCAAGATACCAAAAGCCGTATCTTTAAAACCGATACCCGCAGGGGTCTGCACTATCGCTGCATCTCTCCCTCGCTACTCTTGACCATAAGTGTTATACTTGACTGTATGTATCAAGGTCGATACGACGTTGAACCTTCCTCGAACACGACTTGTTCTCCATTATGCGCAAGCGATAAAGTATACGTTTGGATGCGATCGTCCGAATGTCTTCGAAAAAAGTACCGGATCAGGTCCGACCCGTAATACTGGTAGCTGATATTACAACGCCGACTTGTTCTCACATGCGTGGTCACTGTACGTGGATCGTTGCTTGTGCGAACGAGTGAGAGATCGGTAGCACGCGTCGAAGGGTAATAATATCGTTCTCCACACAGGAGCTTCTCCGCGTCAGTCAGGCGATGTCGTTGATGGTTGTGATAACAACGAGATATTTCAGACATTTATTACGGTACGATAAGTATCAATATTTGTTCTCAATGAGGATGGAGGAAGTTTGATTATTGAATTAAACCGCGAGAATTCCTACATAAGAATTTTGCCTAATTTTGTAGGAATTTCTGCCATCAACCGAAATTCCGGTTTGGCTAAGTTCCGGAATGTTGTTTGGCGATAGTTTAGATCCTCCGTCGATACAATATTCTCAACGAAATTAACTCGGTCAATCTTCTTCCAGTGAATCACTAGAAACTTCACCTCGAGTTGAGACGACGTAACATTGCTTCTATGATCTTGTTACTTTTCTTCAAGTCACGACGAAACTTTGCTGTCTGTGTACAATCTCAGCGGCTAGACCTCTTCCTGGTCACGACGTACCGTTCAGAAGCCATAAACTTTGACCTAAAAGAAGTCAGCGACGTTGCCAAACATCGTTATAAAGATTCACGGGTTTGATTCAATTTAGAAATTCCGAGACCACCCAGTTGAATCGAAAGAAAAAAAACAATATAAAGATAAAATTAAAGAAACCTCAAAGCTCCGGTTGTTCAACTTCTCTCGCAATTTTAGTTTGCTTACACTAACCAATGAGGAAAAATTCCTTCTGCATCAGTCACGTCGGATGTTACCAGTCGATGATTCAGGAGTTCAGCGAATTTCGATTATTTACATTAAAAAACAATTTCGAGAAACTGACAGAGCGAAATAGCCTGTCGTTGATAGAAACGAATTGGCAACCCTGCAATACCTGTTGACAATAGCCATTATGCTATGTAAGCTCCTAGCTAGAAAGACCCACAGTTTTCTATTGCTGGAATGAAACGCGTGTACATTGGTCGTGTACAGTTGTCATAAACCGCAAACGATAGAGACTGTAGAAAAGACAAGATTTCAATTTCAAAAAGCGGAAACGGACGCACGTCAACATTTTTCTTACACATTGATCCAATATCGCAGAGGAATCAATCTGCTGCGATAAAGTCTCGGTTATCAATCAAGTTGACGACCACGATTCTGTTTGTAATCAGAATAATTACCATCCAGAAAGTCTTAATATTCGTACACCAACGAATCCTTCGACTCTGGACCGACTGAATTGTAACGTCGATCCACAAGATACGAGCATCTTTCCAATATATATTATAAGTATAAATCTGGTCTCGTGCCAAACGCGAGCTCGGTGAACAGTATTTCACTGTCTCTCTCTGTGTGTACCTGACGTGCCTCTTATTCCATGTGTGTAATATGTATGTGTTCTTGTTATTTTTCCTCCAGCAACGAGTCGCATAGTAATTTGTTAGGTAAAGATTTTCGGTATGAAAAGCCGGGTCCGTGGTATGAAACATCAAACATTATGTACTATATCGAGAATTCCGCAGCAGAGTGTAAAATCTACAGCAGGCAGTGTCCTCGTGAGAAACAAACGGTGACATCATTTCTTTGAGTACGTGCATAATTGACAATGCAAATAATACACCGAATGTAAACGCTTCCACCACGATCTAGGAATAAAACGTTTCTTTTGTCACTTGGACGGCAATGAAGAGATAGAGCTTCTAATCAATGATCAGGTCTGCGGTTTTTACGCGTCGCCAGCTCGTATCTGTAAGGAGATAAATAACCGCAGGGTAAAAAAGGCGTTTTTCTGATCTACAGTCCATCGCTGCAGTAATCTCAGTCAACAAGAGGCACGAGTGCTCGATTATTAAATCGCGTATACGATCAGCGTCAGTTTGTTATTTCAAATTATTACCATATCTATCTACGATGGCTGATAACCGATAGCCGATGTGTATCGAGCCCAGTTTCCGATTGATTGTTTTTCTATTATATAGTGACCCTCGACATCGAACGAGAGATATCTCGAATATTCATCGTACTCTTCTTGCCTCAGAGCTTCGCGGTGGAATTCTAAGGCTTCGCAATCAATCGCGCAATAGAATATATAATATCCATTACAAATTGAAGAAGAAGAAAAAGAAAAAAAAAAGAACCGCGTAAAGACAAGGAAAGACTAAGTGAACATTTTTTTCAGAACCTTTGAGTTGTACACTGAGAAAAGAGTTTTGTTGTTGTTAATTAACAAAGTTCGATAACAGTTAACGAGCAGAACGATCATCAAGTTCAAGTATGTATTATTAGTTAATAAATTGTGCTTTTCTATCAGTATAGTTATCCAGGAATGATGATCTTATTTTTAGACCAAATAGGTATTGACTAAGTCTTAGTCACTAAGAAGTCGTGTCCCAATTTTTGTTTAACGTGATAAGTGACTGTTGTAATGTCTTCACTATTTCCACCGAAAAAGATAGTGCATGCCTAAAATATGTTGCCCAAACAATGCCCAGGAACGGGTTAGCCTCGAGCTTAGAATGATTCGCCTCACGTCGGTGAATGTATTATGATTGGCGCGCTTTTACTCGCGAGAGTGTAGCTAGAGTATTCAGCGCCGCTCTCACCTCTAGCGCCAAGCGTACGGACTATTACGCACGAATTACATCAAATCTCAAACCTTTATGTAAGATTTGTTAAATGTTAATAAATCTGTATTTGAGGAGACATTGTGTGATTTTTGTCTCAACTGAATGCTATATTTATTGCGAATACAATAATGCGAATTTCCACAGTAGTTGAAACAACATGTATATTTACTTCATGTTAAGATATTCTTTAACAGCTAACGAATATTTCGCGAATTTTTCAAATAAATGCGTTTATTTGGTATAAAGAAACTCTTTTCTCAGTGTACGACATTCTCGATACAGCAGATTGGAAAATAAAGAAAGAATGCAATATCGACAAGAGATTCACGTCCTTATATTATATACTTCAAGAGTCACGTCGTACGTAAGATTAGCATCACTAATTTCTAACAAAATACGGTTCTTTACGAGGTATAAAAATCGTGTTAATATTTTAGAGGTGCTGCAGTGACAGCGAAACAGCTTTCACCCACCTATGCATATATAAACCGGTGAACGAAAAAATTTGAATGTCTTTCTATTCAGGTATCTCATTTAGATCAAGACCGTTTATTTATTTTTTTTGCTAATAAGGTTGGCGCCAGCGATTCAACCCACCCAAACAACAATTGGCAAGGTGAACCAGAATTCGATATACGGGAGGCCCCTTGTTTTGTAACCAATATAGAAAAATACCCACGTTTTTATTGATCGATTACCAGTGAAAAATTGTTGATACCAATTTGATCGAATGTGTGTTAAAGGTACGCAAAAAAATATCCACCACGTCTGCGGTACGTCGGCTACAAGTCATAAGTGCGTAGCGAAGTCAAGTTGAGTCAAGGGAAGTCAAGTGGATGGATTAAAGGTTATACGTTATAACGTATCGAGGACGAGCGAACAATTATCAATAAAAATTAATTGATCCAAGGCACTAGGATACCAAAACACGCAACCCTGAGTCCGATACCAATTTATTATTATTATTATTATCGTTTTACCATTGTTCACCGGTAAAGCGACTTGCCTCTGTAAGAACGGGTCATTCGAAAATGGTAAAGGCAATCGAGGTGCCCGTGTACATTAATTTCACTTAACGAGTCGTAATTGGAGTCGCAAATTGCAGGTGATTAGAAAACGCCACACGCAGCGTTAAAAGTTGTTTTGAGGTCGAAATTAAAATGCTGTATACGTACTCACTTCGACCCGTACTCATTCCGAGTGGTATATATAGTCATCGACTATCATATGTGGATCTTTAATATCAGCGTTCAGTGTCGATGATGAATCAGGAAAATGATTCCCATTTTTCTATGGTCATGTGATTAGATTCTGTACCCTTCCGCCGTACCATTAGAGGCGAAGCTTCATCTCATGCCTTCTATTCGCGTCTCGTGATGGTCTGAAACCATCGATGAACTAATAGGTCCGATGCTTATCTCTGGCTCGTATCTGTTGATTTGTGTTTTATCGATAAGAATATGATTGACATCTAAATATCATAGTTCCAGGTGTGAAGATTGTAATTCACGTAGCCGAGTTCTACTCGGCTCCCCAATCATTGTGCATCTAGATCTAATTGTTATAATTGTAAATAAAAATGAGGCAATAGTCGCACGAGCAATAACACTCGACATGAAACACCGCAGATAACACTGTTTACGTATTAATCGACTACGGATACGTCGATCAGTTCACATTATCTGTAATAATAGTGTGATGTCATTCTGTTACGATCGACGATCGCAGTTAGAGATAAATTAATTCCTCGAATATGCCGATGTCTCCAGTCCGATGCCGCAGTCTTAGTTTCGAATCGAAAACCGTATGACCATTTATCATTCAATGGTTACAAAGAAGTCCCGTTCATCACGAAATGGTATGTATAGGGCAAATAAATACTAAGGCGACGAGATGTAGAGTAGGAATGAATATAAGGGATGGGGGTGGGATTGGTAGAATTTTTATTTTCACATTCGGGCAAAATAACTTTATTTGGAGGTACTATTGAGCTACCAGCTCTGAACATCAATATTGGCCAGTGAAATCTGGAACACCTTCCTGAATTATGGTGATAGAAAAATTTTAAGGGTGAGAGAGCCCCAGAACACGAATGTTGAAAAATCAGTTTTTAGGTGACAGCTCGATTTTTCAACCCCATCGAGCGACCTCTAAAAATTGTCCGAATACCTTTGCCTTTAGAAAGGTTTATTTTACCTGTAAAATCTTTGAATATTTTGGGTGAGAATCGAAATCGCAAGCTTGAGGTAAAGAAATGTTGGCACCCTAATAGACAGGGTTAATAATTCCTGACGACGGAACACTCTGAAGTTGGCTAGAATCTAAAAACAAGCTTTGAGACAGTTTTGAACCAGTCTGAAAGCTCATTTCTCGATCCTCGCCAACTTCCGACTGTTCCGTCGTTAGGAATTCACCCTGTATTATATTCCCTGAATAATTCTCAGCGCGTCCTCTAACCCGAAATTTAGAAATAAAAAAAAAAAAACGGTTCAGACTATCTTGTATACAGGGTGATTCATTATTCGTCTGGATCGAAAGTTCCTCAGCTATTTTTTTGTTTACGTTTTTTTTTTAATCATTAATTAATTTCTTGTTCAAATCTAAAATAACTGACGTGATCGTTGAATCGTTTCAGTACCCCCACCACCACCTCCATCCTTTACGTCATAATCCGTTATTCAGTGAATATTAGACAAAAAATCAAAGTAAAATCTTCTGTGAAATAATCAAACGCAGATGAAGAAATAAATGAAGAAAGATATTAAGGCAAATTTAATTAAAAATTCAATCACAAAATATGAGAAAAAAAACGAATGAAATTGACTTTTCGATTCTAAATAAATTGAAGAAAAAACTTTTGTCTACATATTGAAAAAAAAGAGAGAATCGAAAGATTATAAAAATTGAAATAAGAAACGTTTTTCGAAAGAATGGGCCAGGGAACGACTCTGTGAAAGATTCTTCACAAATCTTCTGAATCACCCTGTATACGATATAGTTAGAAAACAGCTGCGAGAAATGAATTTCCATGAATAAACGGGTGTTGGATTTCATCCGTGATGCAAATTCGAGAAAAAGAATACCACGTGGTTGCGCGGAACACCGTTAGCATAAAGAACCAAAAAAATTAGAAAAAAAATTCCCAACTACTGCACTGCTTCAAGTGAGCGTAAAAAAGCTCTTTGGTATATTGCGCCGGTAACTGAATAAGAGCTACCGCGAAGTCTCGTGAACTCGGTATATGGTACAGTCGGTGTTAACATATGAGCGGTAGGTACGTGACGTCACGGTTCGCATTAATCTGCATATTTTTATGACTCTACGTCCGCAATTCCGGCTGTACTGTTGATCGGTATACCTAAACTTTTATATACATACTTGAACGTAGTCTGTTTCTAAGAGTCTGGCAGTTAGAAACACGTTCCTACCTATACAGACTACAAAATATAGTTTCGAGTAAAATAAACCGCGAGCTTTTCTCAAAAGCTTAATCGAATCCAACGCTATTCAACCATTGGGTATATGCAACTGAGATGACGTTAATTGTTGCTGGATAAAAAGCAGAATTCGTGGTTGGTCACCAAAAATCAGTGTCATCTCAGTTGCATATAGCCAGGAGTCCGCATGGCGACCATCCACTAAATCGCACGGTATGTAGAGTTTTGAAATAAAAGAATTCACGACTATAAAACTGCCCCTGTTGAAAAAGAACCCGTTTCTTTCCGTTGTTTCCAGTTCAGAACGGAATAAATGGTATTGAGGAGAAATAAACAAAACAGAGCAACGACTTCTGGCTTGAATACAAATCAGTCTGGTATTACGTTTTACACGCAAGATCATCGAACCCCGATGACAGTTCGTCGTTTATTATTCTTTGATGAAAATATATGTATGAATCACTATCAAGATTTGATAAAGCGATCGGATGAATGATACGATAAATCGAGTTCGATAATAAACCTATTAAATCACGTTGTATATGCGGTATAATAAACTTCCGGATGAATTAGAAGCTGGGAAAATACTCGGAGGTCGAATAAATTTATCGTAGAAAATAAATCAGGGGGGTTTATACACGTATACACACACAACGTGAAGGAAACGAACGTTATAGGCTTCGCCAAAAACCCATTCCGCAATTTCTATAAGCTGTAAGCAAGATTCACCATTACGTATACGTACTATGTTTACCTTGATTTTGATAAAAGAACGACAAAAAATCAACAACTAATATACGTATAGATATATGGGTGGTGTATTAAACGCGCTCACAAAAAAATCACTGCGAACCCGCTAAGATCTCGGCGACATCATATATCCAATTAAGTTTGATCTTCTGCGTTTATAAGACATACGAAATCTCCAGCAGTCACTACATCACTCCGATTAAACTTTGACTCGTCTCTTAATTGCGTTTCACCGCGTCACACAGTCGCTGTTACGCATATGGTGGGAGGCACGCGACGGTCATGACGCTTCCACGATCCATGTAACGTTTCGCATAGGTATAATAAAATCGTTGATAAATGTGATGCAATTATCAACCCAGACTACATAATGTCCTCTCATTCAGAGCGTGAGAGAGATAAAGATAAATTCATTCATAGGATCGGGGAAACAAAAAATCGTATTTTGAAAAGACCAGCAAAGCCGCCCGGTTCGCGTGCGCTCTGCTGCCCAGGGACTGACTAAGAATGGAAATATAGTTAGAGCAGCGTACGGTCTTTTCCCCTTCTACCAAAAACGTTTCAACCAACTTTACAGCTGTAAACCCGGCTGCAACTGCGAGAAGGGAAACCTGACGAACACGCATACCTACAAACGCGTCACTCCGCATCGTAGAAACTCCGCATGTGACTGTATATACCGTGTGATTTTGTGGACGACTCCTGGGTGTATGCAACTGAGATGACACTGATTTTTGGTAACCAATCACGCATTCTGCGTTTTATCCAGCAACAATTTAGGGGACCAGTACAGCGTGATTAAAAAAAATCTACATTCTCGAAAAATCATCAATATCTTATCGAAAGTTCATTACACATAGAAAAATTGATTTTTATAAAAATTACTTGTCGTAAGGTTTCAGAAAAGCGACAATCTGGTCACTTTTTTGCTGATAAATTGGTCTAAAAATTTTGTTTTTCAATTTCCCCTCATTCACACGATGACGGATTGCTCTCCAAAGAAAATGAAACCTTACGACAAGTGATTTTTTAAAAAGGTTAATTTTTTATCTGTAATTAACTTTTGATAAGATATTAATGATTTTTAAAGTATGGAGAATTTGGCGAATCACGCTGTACTGGTCCCCTTAATGTCATCTCAGTTACATATACCCAGGAGTCGGCATGCAGACCATCCACGAAGTCACACGGTATGTAATATACGCCGAGAAACTTCATTCTCAACAACTATTTTGCTCGTTGCAACGCACAGATGCAACTGCAATCCAGAATCTCGTGAAGACGAAGCTGCGTCGTCTCTACTAGTGAAGATTGCTAGTGAAGAAATAAAATCAATCACCGGAAATTGGGCTGAAAAATATCCGAGATTATTCAACGACGTACTCGAGCATGGAATAGTGTCATCAGTAGTTATCACTGAACCGGAAGTTGTTGGTTTAATTTATCGAAGTCGTCAACTTGGAATACTAGAAACAAAGCTTTGCTATAAAATGAAAAAGTCGAGTGGCTAACGTCGGTACTGACAGCGATAAGGAACGTCGTCGGTCGGTATACCTTGCCGACTAACGTTCAGACGTCACGACGTTATCGTCGTGAAGCCCGACCGGTAACGCTTCCCCGCGGAGTGTCGCGATACGAAACGTAACCGACTGTGTCAGCGCCGTAGGTAACACCGTCTGCAGTTGATAACGTCAACTCATGGACTATGAGCAGAGTTTTTACCAGTATTTCGAAGCGCGATGCTAGGAGGAGAAAGACCATGACAGAAATTCCAATACTCCTCTCTCAAGGTCTGAACCGGCATTTTCAGGCAGAAAATTACGCGTTTTTCTCTTCCCTGTGTCGTTTCCATTATAATTCTCGAGACTCGAGCTTGTCTCCCGTTACCAAGCATCGATCGTTGAACACTGTCGCTTGTTCTTTGGTGCAGATGGTGCCCATCGAGTTAAATCCACGGCTATAACGCATGGAAAGATAAAAGACGAAAAGACACGCTTTCTTATACCTCGCATAAAATAATGAGGTGACAGTTAGCAAGCGAAACGATCCCCTCGAAACGACGATCTACCCTTCGACATTGGTCGAAATCCTTCGCGTCCGGAACCTTTGGTGGAAATTCAATTTTTCAACCCCATCCGTTCCGCAATAGAAGTTTCGAAGTTAAAGCGAGTTTTGTGCCGACTGTATCGGAACTGTGCTTTGAATTTGTTTATTTTAGCGTCCTAGATGCAGTGTAAGATCGTTGAAATACCTCGGCGTAATAACTTTGTTGACATAGAATTAAGTAGGTCTGTGTTATTCTCGCGTTCACTTGCGGGAAAGTATGGGCATTATAATAAGTTAATTAGAAGGTTAATAACAACAGCATCGGGAATTTGCATTATCAACGGCAAAGAATAACTCTGGGAAATTCTTGTTGTTTAATTTTTCATTTTCATTTTTTCGCTTCCCTGAGAGCAAACTGAGTCTGGAAATATTTTATGACATCGATAAACTGCGGGGGTTGAATTCTTTACGGAGTTATCACGATACCTGAACTCGATACATGGAATCTTGAATAAAACATGAATTTTTTTTTTAGTTTTTTTTTTATCTTCTTGTTTGTACGTTTTGAAGCTTGATACAGTCAGATATGAAATTTCCATTCGGTCATGATTTCCAACTATTTTGAGTTTGACGTCTGGGTGTGTGTATCGATTTCGATAAAATTGGGCTCAATCAACGCGGTTTTTCCAAACCTAAAACTGATTGGATTTTGGCTTTGATTGGTTCAGTACTTTTCGAATTATTCAAATAACAAAATTCTAAAAAAAAAATTTCGATTTCGATGAAAATTCGTACTCGAACGTTTGTTGGGTCACTCATCACGAATCTGAAGTCAGATTTGCGAAATTTGAAATGGCGGATCCAATTTGCTGGCAAAAAGACAAAGAACAATCTAGATCTTGTGAAAATTGGTACTCGAAGGTTTTTTAAACCGCTGATCAAAAGTAAAAAAATCAGATTTGCAGAATTCAAAATAGCTGAAAACAAAATGAAAGACGGGAAATTCGAAGGCTGTTTTATATACAGCCCAAAGCCACTTGTTTGTTTTTGTATCTCCAATATAAATCGAGAAAATTTCAATTCAATTCATCCTGCAGCCTCTAGTAACGTAATATTTATGCATTATATACCTATACGACACACAATTCTGGAATGAAGTTATTTTTACCGTTGTTATAAAAATAGCAAGATAAAAATGGATGTAAATAGAACGCAGGGTATTTTTATTAGAACATATCGGATATTTTCTATTATATACCTACTCGTCAGATTCAACGAAGAAACTCCGACGAAATCAATGCAATCACGTTATGATAGAACCAAAATTCGCAAAACCCAAATGAGGGCAAACGTTGATAAAATCGCAAAACATTGCACATTTCAGCTTTAAAATTCTACGAATCATGGAATAATTGATTGAAAATTAGACGATTTCGTAACGTTGCGACGTAATTCGTAAACTACCGTTGTTTTTTCTCGAAAGTATATATAGGTACGAGAAAATATAGGTAAACGAAATAAATGAATGGAGTGAAACAAATTTTTTTACACAGAAAACTAATTCAAACAAATTTTTGACCATTCAAATGACCAGTATGTAATAAATTTTTTTGCGTTTTGTTTCTTGCATAGCAAATGACAATAGTTTGGAATAAATGAAGTATTTCTTTCTCATTTCGATACAGTAATTGACGATAACGTAGAACGGTACGATTAACGGTCATGATTACAAGCTTCTGGTGAATCTGTTATAATTCTGAAGAATTTTGATGCTTGTCTGAAATTTGATAACGTTTCTCAAAGAAGCTTCTACGACTAAATTTTTCATCCATCAAGCTGCAAAGAGTGAACGCCAATAATTAGCATGAGAACAAACAACCCCGACAAAAAAGAAACAACGATTTTAGTTACGCGTATGTGTATACAGCTGTAACTTTGCGGTATTAAATATGCGAAATATACACTAACGGAATTCAGGTTATACAAAGAGTACTTCGCATAGACTATAAAGATGTTTCCCCTGCATCGCGCAAAATGAAATGGATATAAACAGTTGCAATAAAAAAACGCACGTAGTTTTGTTAGAATTGCACCGTCAACGTTGACAAATATCAAATCCCCCGCAGCATGAGATCTCAACTGATATGAGCTGTGCAATTAAACATAGGTAAAAAATAACGGTAAAAAAAAGAAGAAGAAAGAAACTGACAAACACAACTGCGCGACACCTGCGTACTATCCAACACGTATACATATAGCTCACATCCAAGAAAGGTGCAAAAGCGTCATTCGAAAACCTTGCGCTGGTCTGTAACGCGATTGTATATGCGTCGTTGTCTACAGATAAAATTTGCATGACGTCATCAGCACGTGTATATATACTCACGTAGGCAAATAAAAATTTCGTTCAATGTTCCTCGTGTGTCTCTGTATGGTCTACGAACCAGTGAAATTTAAGTTTTCGACTTTCAGCTTCCGAAGAATCTTTTTCGCTAATTGAAATTCGAACAGGTAAAAGATAACGAACCACCACCTCGGGGTTGGTATCACCCCGTCCTTGCAAGCAGTTGTTGCCCTCAATACACGACTCGTTCAGTCGATGGTCGAGTTTCCTATCCACGTTTTAACGATGGATGTTAAACGGTGATTTTTAATGACCGCTGCACCGTGCCCGATGCTTTTTTTTTCATTCGGATACGCATGTGTGTACCACGTATACTTTCATCGATGATCACACGGGCAGATGACACGATGTTTATCAATTGCGAAAAACAATTTCGTGATACATTAGTTCGCGGAATTCGTTCGAGCGAGTATATCGAATTCTTCTGATATTATAAGAACGAGTAATTCCATCTACTTGACATTTGTCAATGATCCTTTTATTTCACGTTGAATTACGTCACGGCGGATCATTAGACGGTAAATATGAACTCGGTCATGGAGCGATACTCCCACGGTTATTTTTTTGATTGGATATCGTTTTTCGCCGGTATTCGAATGTACTTTTGACATTTTTGCTTGCTGTAATGGATCGGTCGTTGATCATTCGTACCGATCGAAGTTTCGGTCTTTAGCCGGGTTACGGACAACGTAAAACTGGCTACAATCGACTCCCTTGTTCACTAAGCGTTCCAATATATCTCATACCGATGCCCTGAACGACACCGTAAAAGCCGTTTTACGTCGTTCCAAAACTAACGACGAGATACTGAAGACCGACAATCCTCGTTGGTAAGGCTGCTGTTAACCCGGAATTCTGAGATAAAAGTTTCCCCAAGTTTCCGGTCGTCCGCGTCATAATCCCGCTGTTACACTTCTCCAGCTTGAGACAAATTGATAAACTCAAAACGGTAAAGTGTGATATTGAAGAAAAACTTGTGCCTTTTAATCCAAAGTTAAATTCACTTCTATGAAATTGGAGAAATTTCAAAGTTCAGACGTTTCTTTGCGTCTCGAACGAGCTACGCGTTTAAAATTTATAATCCATGTTTTCTTTACGATTTTGGCATCGTATAACGTGACGGGTGTTAGTCACCATTCGCGTCAGGAATGTGTCGTACTTTCGCAATAACTGTCGCCACTCTGTATACAAGCTGGTCGACATGTATCCTGACGTAATTTTGTCGAACGATCGAACTTATTTTTTTTTTCTTTTGTTTCAAACCTCTTCTTCCCCGAATTTGATTATCGATCGTTTGGAGTCAAATTAGCGGCGAACGGCGATACAACAGGAGCCCAACTATGATGATCATCCACACAGTGACTTCACACACCTATCAGCTTTGAGTCGCCAAATTATCACGGTCACGGATCACAGTATAATCCAATCTGCTAGATTTAGCGCCTTCGGGTTATTATATGAGGGTTAATAGAACGTGAAATTGCTCTGATCGATTCTCACCACGTGAAGATACACGTGAGGGATAATGCGAGCGATAAATAACGAAAATTCAATATTGACAGTGTGTTTCTTGCGTCCATGATCTCGTGCAATATGGAACCTAATGGTTATTACTATCCTCGTTTGCTTCCGGTGGGATAGTTTCGCTATTTATTCACTTTAATCTTCGATAACAACGAGGTCAGAAGAGAGGCTAGGCTAGGCGCCATCGAGGCGAGAAGAAAAAAAATTTCAGGCTTGATCGCGGTCACTGGAAAAAAAGTGACGTTCCAGGATAATCGAACGTTGCTATAGAGCTCGAAGGTGCAGACTGACGATCGGTTAATTCACGTAATTATATCATTTCAGAGACTATACTATGGATTCCAGGTGAAGTATTGAGTCGGTATGAATAATACAAATCCTTCCACGAAGCCAGGCTTCGGGGTTTGTCAAGAGCGGGCGACGACTGGGACTGATTAAACAAAGAAAGTTAGCAGCGCAGTAAAGCATTTAGAAACTTTCAGATGTGGGTGGAAATCTTAATCCAGTCTATAGCCAGACTCTTGCGAATCCACGAAACCCAGAATAAAGGAATTTGTAGGATGGAAATACGTAGGAGAGAAAAAAGAAAATATCCTAAAACACGCGTGAATTCACTTGTAACAGAATTAGGCGACGATGTGGCTTATCCACAGGTGGTTTACCGGCAGATATCGCAAGTGGGAGTATATTTCCCATTTTCCAAAGTACGAGGCACACACGTGACGTGACTGATATGAAACGACCCTGAAACTGGATACGAATAGACAAGAAATTGATTCGAATCTTCATCACCCCGATCGATCTTGTGTCTCAGCCGAGATCCCAGGTGTACCTTGACATTTATTTAACGCGTGGGTGTGGATCGAGCCACCCACGAGCACTACGAACAGCTCAATCAATTTTAGGCCCTTGCGAATAAAGCCTCGAATACCAAAACTTTCGTACAAGTAGCTCATGAGTCTCGTATCTTTGAAGCGACGCAACGGAGCTTACCTGTAACACACAAAGAGAGCAAATCGTCGTTTAGTGAATGCGCTGAATGTCTTTCTGCCGTATATAATGAAAAAGAAAACGCACTCTCTAAATTTGAATCAGTGAATAGTCACTGATCATCAGCGAATAGTCACTGATGCCTCCAGTTATAAGTATACCACTGGAAATCAGTGAAAAGTCACTGATTTATCCAGTGAATTTGAATCACTGATTCAAATAGTGAAATTTTTACTGATTGAATCAGCTAAAATTATTGGTTCTTATTATATACATATATGTAGGTATATTCGATCCGGTTGAAGATATTCTCGAAACGGAAAGACAATATGGTATATTCGACACATTTTTGTTTCGCGAGTCTTTATTGCAAGTAAAGAAAAAACAGACTCCTAACGCAGATGAAACTTCTCCGTCTCCCATCTCGTCGGAGCGAGCCAGGACTGGACGCAGTGAAAAAACCTAACCTACCAAAAGTATGAGGAATTCAATGTAAGACAATGAACCGCAATATTCACACAATTCATTGATTATTTGCAAGTCACAAGCCAAATTGTGAAGAATTTTATAAATCCGCATGTGTACTTACGTTATGATTTTTACTGAACAGTTCACGTAGCTGAACCGACGCCCAAATCAGCACGCAACATATGAACGCGAACGATTTGACGGTTAGTATGCAGCTCTATGGCGGTTAGAGACTCGGCGTACGCGGCGCCCCTAGCGTTCGTCACAAAAGTCACTGACGAAACAGTGAAGTTATGCACTGGTTCAGCAGTGGTAAAATCACTGCTGAAATGGACTTCACTGATACTCCAGTGAAAAAGGGTTCAAGTCACTGTTTCTGCAGTTAAATACCAAGTCACTGATTCAATTAGTGAAAATTTCACTGATTCAAATTTAGAGAGCAGTTGAATGCTACATCGGTGGATCTCAAGACTATAGTTGGATACGTTTCATAAGTTATTATCAACAACGACCTAGAAATATAGTCAGATAACAATCTCTCGGCTCAACAGCTGGCTTTGATGGAAATTTAACCGTAGATTCGAGATCTTAACAAAAGACTTTTAAATGATTCATGTATAGAGTTTTTATGATAATTGAGACGAAATCTCTGATCGTTGGACATTCTTACTCGTTGCAAGTCTTACAAAGTATAAAGTTCTCTCTGCTGTATCAGTTTTTCCCTCTTCCATATCTCGACTAACTGAGTTTCTCACTTCGCACGTAAAGAGAATATAGCCACTACGTAGAGAGTTTCAGACCTTCGATAACTCGTAAAATGTAATTGGGTCGTCGTTATCTGATACCGCGTGCGGAACACGTATCGCAACTACCGATCGCTGTTCACATCCGACTATTTCGGCTGAACGTATCGTCGCGATGAGTAACAACTGTGCAACGATTCCTCCCAGCGAACATCCTAGCTTATTGTAGATATCTCGTATCTGTAAGTTGACCGGGACTTATCACGTGACATGATATAACAAAAGTTTTGAGAACGGTTACGAGTCGTCGCCGTAGGTATGTTATACAGACAAGCCGAACAAACAGGCTGTAAAATACATATAATTGTGTGTTTCTTATTCCGGACCCGAAAGTATCGATGTCAATGTAAATGTCACTATAGAAAAGAAACGGAGAGACAAAATTTTCAAATCATGCAAACGACGTTGAACAGATATCCGACCGCCCTGATTCGAACGGCTCGCGGTTCATCGAGCAATGTACATATTATCCACTTCTGGGTTACGTGACAAACAACGTGGAGTGGAATTAACCCCCCGGTAATTGGGAAAGCAAGCGTTTCATCGATCGAAAATTCTCAACAGCAACAGCAGATCGTCGAAGTTTATTCACCCGGAAGTGATCAGTTTACGTTATGACAATTTTCGATTCAACTCATTTTTCATCATGCACGTATGTTGTGGTCCTATTTCTCTTCTCTAGTCTCACGATTAAGAGCAAAGGTAGCAGCGTATATATTCACTTAGGTAAAGCCCTGGAGATATAAATCGTCATTAGGAAAGTGGCACGTGTCAAGGGCAGGCGGTGTCGGGTATAAGCATCAATTCAGAGAAGCTGGTAATTTCATCCACTGTAAGATTACACGTGGAGGATATACACTCGCAATTTTATTAGTCAGCAAAATTTCGGAGCACGATGACCTAACCGCGTACACACCGGTGTATCAGTATGACTATGGTTTATCAGTCTGTACGCTCAGCCTAGTTGACACCTTTACATCTTCTTTTGAACCCGTATTAATGTTTCGTTCACGCTTTCGCGATTTTAGCGAGTTTCGCAAATCTACGATGCGGGTATTTCCGCCGTCTACAAAAACATACAAAATGCAATATTCATGCGTACAGTACGTGTAGCACAGTGGAATCGAATCGAGAGCAGATAAACTATTCGGTCGATAGTGTAGTCATAACAGACGTACTTTATGTGGTTGAATCTCGAACGTGATATGCAACAAGTTCGAGTTGTGATACGATTTTCAATGTTTTCAATTAATTCCGAAACAATGAATGCACGGACATCGATATGACAGTTGAACAAATATTTCTTCACGTGGTCTGTTTGTTCTCCGATGTATGATGTGCGGTGTACGTGTACAATACCTAAGTATGTAGTAGCGCATGTTTACGTAACGATCATCATACGATCACCAGCCGACCAGCTGACTAGAACTGTATTCCACCACGAGACTCCGGATCCGGTGTGAAACGTCGGTATGTCTAATCCGAAAAAACGCGGTGGCCTGGGTACGACTTTAAACCGAGTCGTAGGATCGATGGGATATAAAGAAACGTATATATTTCCGCCTTGGAGCTCGCGTCCGAAGCGGTTTTCTCGCTTACAATGAAATATGGTTCAAGAGTAATTATCATAAAATTGCACGTGTGCCACGAACCGCAATTCCTGATCAATAATGACGACTGTAACGCTTCGAGCGTCTAGAAAGCGCAATAAACTTCCTGTCCATAACCACTAACCGCTAATTATAATTTGTCTACCGGGGATCCGAGTCCTGCGTGACGTTTATAGCAGTCCGCAGGTGAGTCGGCTCCACGCGATTATCATTAGAATGACGTCAAACGACGAGACTCATTCGATTACCTAATGAGTATGAGCCGGATCGGTGCGTTCCGGTAGCGTTCTCTGATTTTTTTATCCCATCCCTCGATAGTGGCTGACGCGATACCCGAATCAATTTTCAGGACACGTGCCGGGACCGCGCGCACGAATTTCCCGTCGAATACGTCATCCGGGAATCAAAGGATCCCGCTCCTGCCGAATTCGAAACGAGTCCGCACGTCCGTCTTGGTTATTGCGGGTCGTCACGATCTGGCGCGGCGGACGTGGGCTTGCCGACAACTGCACGAAGATATTATTCACCACCTCGGGTCCGGGGAAATCTCTGTTATACACTCCGCAGTGCTTTCTCAGCTAAAAGGCTGTCACTCACAGGATCATACTTTTCTGATATTGTATATAACGCGCTGTTTGCTCGACACGGTCAGGAGGAGAAGAAGGGACTGTATTTTATTACCTTTCTCTTCGTTTTACGCACGATCGTTGGAAACAGAGTTTTCCTGAACCGATTTTGATGAAATTTGCAGAGGATACTTTTTTTTACCCGGAAGATGTGCAATTTTCATTTTAGACTCAATCCGACTTCCGGTTCAGAAATGGCGATTGCTAACTCAGTCAATTTTGGAGATACAACAGCGAGCTTTTAAATACAGCTTCGAAATCCTCATCGCAATTTTTGTTGTTGACTTGTTTCAGAAAATATGAAATGTTGAAGAATTCATTGATAGGGTCGATATTTCAACCATTGAGTCGTATTTTTTTGTATTTATTTCTTGTTTATCCTCTGACTGAGAAGATTTTCAGGCGCTGCGAAACCGAAATTGAAGCTTTATTGGTCAAAATCACAGATTTTGAAATTGGAGAATTTTTTTTATTGAATTACACTTAGTAACGAACAAATTAAAAATGAAAAAATCTCGTAGTTAACAAGAGTCTGTAAGCACTCAAGTCTTAGGTAAGTTACCAGCAGTATATTTGACTTGGAACAGATCGTGAGTCACGCAACGGTTTGAAATTGACGGTAATAACGCAAATCTGCGTTACTTTGAACCGTGATAGATTTAGGAGAGGACTTGAGTTGATTAATCAGACGGAGGGGATTTGGTCTCGGGAGATAGGTTTTAGTCAGGGATCCGTGAAATCGATGCTCTCGAGGATTATATCGTACTAACCTACCAGCCTCGGTACTTATATCCATGTTTAATTATCGTAAAATGATTTTGACGGTGGTTGACATAACGAGTGGTTAGTTATAGTACTTTGTTTTTCCCGTGTTTGCCGAACGCAAGAAACCGCAGAAAAAAAAAACCCACTTCACAATAATTAAAAGTCGATTACAAGTAACCAACTGCATGATAATCTTGTTTTCTGAGGTTTGATCGTTGGCTTTGATCACTTATGCAGTGATAAGTTAGCAGGAAGTTTTCAGTTTTTACAGAAATCGTCGTTTTCAGGGCAGTTGTTTTCACTCCGAAGTCAACAATCAAACCACAAAACTAGAAAACAGAGATAAGCAACTTGTTTTTCACTTGGAATAAACCACCAATGAAATTTCAATCTAGACCATCACAACTCGTCTAAATCAACTGATGTAACCGAGGGTGAACCAAGTGAAAAAAAAGGATTTGTGTTCCTGTGAAATTTTTTGCCCTGTTACTGCTTTTTCTGTCAAAAATAACAAGGTCAGAGTTTAGTTTTGACAGAACACGGTACACGGTCCAAGCCTTTTAAATTGTAAATCGCCTGTAACATGTCGAATTTAACAGATTTAATGTCGCGTGTCTAATGACAGAACGTCGTAAGCGCCAAAAAGACGTTTTTGGTGGCAAAACGTCGTATAAAATTTGTTTTTGTTGCATTCGCTTTAGAAACGTCTAAAACGCATAGATTCATTGAAATTAGCAAGAAGAAAACGTAAGCGCAAAACGTCGTATCTACCAAAAATCAATGAATAAAAAAATAAGTTACATACGACGTTTTGTCATTACGTCGCCGAGCAAAATGACAAAAAGACGTACAATTTTTTTTTATTCTCCGAATTGCTTCAAAAACACCTGAAACGCGAAGATCTGTCAAAATTTTGAATTTCCGAACGCCCCACCAAAAAGTCGTATGTGCCGCGAATAAATGGAATTCATTTTTTCATTACAAATTTTCGACGCTGAGGTGATAAAATCGCGAAGCTTCACGTAATTCGAAACTCAAGTATCGGTATCTGACCAAACTTAGACCGAATCTCGCGGATATTCGAAAAAAACAAAAAATATACGACGTTTTGTCGTTACGTCACCGAGCGAAATGACAAAACGTCGTATGTAACTTTTTTTTCTCGAAAGCGGCACATACGACTTTTCGGTGGGACGTTCGTAAATTCAAAATTTCGACAGATCTTCGCGTTTCAGGTGTTTTTCAAGCGATTCGAGGAATAAAAAAAAATTGTATGCCTTTTTGTCATTTTGCTCGGTGACGTAATGACAAAACGTCGTATGTAACTTTTTTCTCTTTACGGCACTTCATGAAAGTTGACCACGTATGGATCGGTGCTTAAACAATCAATTATTATATTTTCGACAGAAAAAAAAAATGAAAATTATATTTTTGGGAGATACGACGTTATGCAATTAGTCTACACAATTTATTCTGTTCACGTTCGTAACAAAAAGCTGTATCCGCCAGTACATACGACCTTCTGCCATTAGTTGACATGCTTTTCGATTTCAACGGTTCTGGATGTATTTTTGGGTTCTTATTCGAAATACGAAAGAAAAAAAATTATACGCCCTTTTGCCATTATAAACGACAAAACGTCGCATCATGGCGCTTACGACGTTCTGTCATTAGACACGCGATGTGTTCAATTGTGATAACCCTTTTCAAATGTTACAATGACAGATATTTCTTTTCAAAATTACCGAAATTGTAGTGTTTGACAGTTATAACATGTAAATTCTCTTGAATTCAACATGTAATTTTTGTGTGATTTACACTAATTTTCCTATTCATTTTCAAAGTAGGAATAATCCAGTATAAGTTCTACGTTAGTGGAATCTATCAAAGTTAAAAAATAATTTCTGTCGACTTTCTGGTATAAGAAAAAGATGTTAAAATTGTTAAATAGTTTCAACTGTGCACGAGTTCTCAATTGTTCACAGATTTATAAGCCGCGTGACAGGCGAAAAAACCGTGAGTCGTGACGAGAAAAATCAGTCTTGGTCTTGCAGAAATCACAAGACCAAGGATTCCGATGCAATACCAAGATCAAGACCAAGCCTCGACTGCAGTGCAACCAAGACCAAGACCAAGACCAAGGTCAAGACTACTATATGTTCTTGGTCTTGGTCTTGCTGATCAGCAATGAGTCCAACCGAGAATGTAGAAATCGCACGTTCAATTATCTCCGGAATATTTTTAGTTGGTAAATTGTTTGAAAATTCGTTCTCCACAAAACAACTTCGTCTCTCACAATAACTCCAAATTGTGTGCCTCTAATTATCCAAACGCGAAAATTGGATTCCTGAGCTCAAAATAATAATAATAATCTCCGATTCCAGTAGAAGTTTCCACTTCAGTCAACTTCTCTATATTTTTCTTCTTATCGTTACGTTAGCCTTAGCGAAAAACGGTTATCCTTTTTCCGCTCCTATTCTCCGTTCTATCGGGTTCTCCGCCTTTCTATATGTAACTCTCGTTCTAACGATTTTCGACTCGACGAACCTTTGTTGACGGATTTGAAACGTACAATTGGAAAGCGATGAGTTTCAGAATCGAAAGACGTGAAACGTGCCCTTTTACCGAATAGAGACGAGAACAGAGTCAGTACACGATCGTTATCGATGCGCGCATCATCTTTGCGTGCATATATGTGTCATCGCGAAAGTTACATCCGGTGTCATAAACCGTTATATCCGGTGTTTGTTAGCCTAAATAAACGACGACCACACGCCAAGCGGTTTAATAATGAGCCTTAATCGTAACTAGAAATGTGCCTCCCATGTAGAAATTGACTTTCAATCGGGGAAAAACTATCCAGGGTCCTTCCAGAAAAGTCAAACGTGGCGTAATTTATGCCCTCTAGATTCTTTGGAGTGGAAGAGATTCTTTGCCAGTCGGAAAAGAGTGAATAGTCACTCCAAAAAATGTATATAGTCAGCAGCCAAAAGTGCTGAATTCAATTAAAATCAGACAATGAGACAATCAGACAAGTGAATACTATTATAAAAATAAAAACATGAATCTCTACTACGTTATTCTGTTCAGGAGAAGCTTGGAGTGTTTGGCTGCTAACTTATGGCTGCTGGCTTCAGCTTCATCCCTAGAAGGGCCCCGGATAGCTTTCCCCGATCGAAGTTCGATTTCTATGTAGGCTACGTTGTGCCGCGAGTATTAAAAATTAGCTGATAATATTTATCGCCTCTAACGCTGATCCTCGCTCATTTTCTGATACACAATCTACCTCTCGTTATCGGTACCGAATTTTTACAACCGTGGCACTCTTCGTTTAGATATAATTTCTCCATTATAACGCCCGCGTTAATTATCGTCAGATACGCGCAGCACGTGTCGAAATTCATCGGTAAACGCATGTTGAACTGAATTAGAAACTAAAATACGCTAATTACGCATTAGATCCTTTTTACATTTCGAGTCCCATTTCGCAATCTGTACGTTAGAAAGTTTGCTATACAGAATCCAGAACCGAATTGGTCGCGATGTGTTTGAATGAAAGACTTCGCAAATTAGTGTTGAAAGAAAAATGGTCACGACTCGAAACAAACAGGACAAAATAATTATAGAAATGTCAATTCAATCTTATCGTGTCTCTTTATTCGCGAATGAACGAAAAGAGCGAGTCGATATTATATCATATAAAGCATCATTCTGATCGTGTGACTCGATCATTAGTTTTTTAGTATATTAAGATTGGATCGCGTGAAAACGCTATTTTGGTGGAAAAAGATATAATTTTTTTTTCACGCCATTCGCTCTAAAAATTGTCAAAACGTATAGATAAATTTAAATTACGAGATCGAAAAATGTAAATGCAAAGGGTCGTATAATGTTGGACGGATACGTTGTTCTTTCATTACAATTTTAAGAAGAAATTTTAAAAAACGCAAGGCAGAAAGTCATAGAAACACCTGAAACGCGAAGATAAATTGAAAAAAACTAACGTTTCGAAAAATTCGATAAAAAATACTCCTTGTTAAAAGCACAAGGTCGTAAGCGTCATTTTTTTGGTGTTTTTTTCTTTATCAATTTTTCTAATAGCTGTAAAAACTCGTGAAACGTGAAGAAAAAATCGAAGTCGACAACATTTCGAAAATTCATGGAATAAAATATCCAGTCAAAAGCAGAAGGTCGTAAGCGCCTATTAAAAAAAAATATTTGGTGGTTACGACCTTCTGCTTTTAATTGACCCTATATTGAATTTCAACGTTCATAAAACGAATCTTCGGGTTTTGTCCCAAATATAATTAAAAAAATGTATATGACCTTTTACCGTTACGAACAGCAAAAAGTCGTGTAATGGCGCCTCAAGTCATTAGACACGCGATATTATAATAAGTGAATATCTGAATATATCGGACTAACCGAACCAAACTAATTTATCTGATCCCTGACTCAGGAGAGATTCTTTCTCTATTCGAGTGTGCAAACCTTGGAGAGACCGCAAAAACCCGAGGGAACGAATACATGTTTTTTTTATGACCCTCAAGACTTCTGTATCTGCATTTTTAACCTTTGGTCAGTCCTAGAGAAAACTTTGTATAACGTTTTTTTGTTCCACGACTATCGATCATCTAAAGCCTGAATCATAGTGGCCACTTTTTTACGGGAAAAAAATTCCCTGACTTTTCCCTGACTGGTTGACCAATTTTCCCTGACCGAAATTCGAATATTGTCTTAATTAGTGCTACAAGATAATACCCCTAATTCTTGATTTCATTTCGATGCAAATTGATTAGGAAATCCAACAATGTTGGGAAAAATTATATAAAATTTTTTTAATTTTCTTGCCGAATCATTTACGACACGTTAGCAATTTCTCTTACTTTTTCCCTGACCAAGTTTGAAATTCCCTGACATTTCCCTGATTCCCTGACCGTGGCCACCATGTGAATTCATCGAAAAGCAGCTTCAAATGACTTGATGAAATGATGATAAATAAAAAAGAGGTATCTAGATAATTGATAGAGGAACAAAAAAACAAGTTTTCTCTAGGACCGACGGCTTGCAAAAGTTCAAAAATGTAGATGCAGAAATCTTGAGGGTAATAGTTTTTTTTGCGCACACTCGAATAGAGGAGGAATCCGATATATTCACTCGTGACATAAATTCTCCATCCCCTAATTTGAATAAGAAAAAATGTCGTTGCTCAGGTTCCAAGTTTACGAGGCTAAAAATCGTCTTTTTAATCTCTTATCTCAGGCGGTTTGGCATTCAATATCCCATCGTCGTGATCATAACTGAGTTTGATGACTATAATACTGTAAAACAAAAGTTTTGGTCGAACTGCTCTTAGCCTCGGGCGAAACGATGATTATTATTAATTGCCTATAAAACATGAGAGCAAAACGAGGATAAAAAATGTGTAAATGTCTAATCACGCTGCACTGGTCCCCCGCGGGTTTTATTGAAAAGAGAAACCGCGCTGCTCGCGCCAGGCTCGAAACAAACGAAATAAGAAGATGCGTGATACGACCACATCCATAAAACATTCCGATACTATTCCTAACGCTCAATGCCTCGGTAAATCCGAACGCCAGATGGATACACAGATAAGGAAATAAATTAGAAAACAGACACGAACCAACGTGCCAGTTTGAAACAGTTACAAACTTTTTAGCGTATCGGATCACGTGGCTGCTAGTCACATACAGGGTGAATTCGGAACGACGAAACAGTCTGAAGTTGGGCTGGAACCGAGAAACAAGATAATATCTAACCGTCTCGATTATACCCCAGCTTCAGACTATGGGAATTCACCCTCTATAATATCGGAGTCTTTAGACAGTCTTGAAACACACCCTTTAAAAATTGAAGGTAATAGGAAGGCCCGCGGAGTTCCCTCCTTCCTCCCGATATGTACTCCAGCTGTGCTGCCGTTCACTGACACTCTACGGATGTAAAACGATCGAGGTAAAAAAAAACAAAAAAATAGAAGATAAGTCTTCGTTCACTGGATCTCTAAAACTCGACGAGGTATGATGAGGCGAAAAATGTTCACTGTGGTACAGCAGGTGTATCCTCCAGTTTTTAATTACCGCTCTCTTATCCCAGTGTGTATTTTTGAACGAGATTCGGAACGAATGTTACTATCAGTGGCGCCTCTTAGCTCCCACCAAACACCACGACGCGCTTACACGGCTGGCTGCCGGGTGACTATCGAATAGCACGACTACGCCGCGTCGCGCACCGCCTTCGACGATATCGCGGACCACGAACGGCGCTACTCGGCTACCTAAGCCTCTGCTATTATATGCTCTCCTCTCCGTCTGCTCTTTCTACTCCTCGACGACCTCCACCTTCTCTTTTACAGCCGGGGAGGGCTTCCAGTCTGTTTGCCACAGCGTAGCTTTTGTTCCTACTATCCAGGAACTGAGAGACTGGAACAAATTTTTTTTCCAGTTTAAATTATGAATAAAAAAAAAAATGTAATAGATTGTTTGCTGTTTATAATAAATGATCCACGCATTTGATAACATTTTTTATTCTCTGGTTCGAACAGATATGGATAATCTCAACAAGGCTTGATGATGACATTCGAAATTTTGCACGTCTGGCTAATAACAAATTTCGAATAATCCGGTCTGGATTAAAACGCCATCAATCAATTGGCGCATCTAGCGGGAAGCCTGATCTAATATTTTATCGGTACCGACGGTCGATTCGTTACACTTTTACCATCGATCGGTACCACGATTTTCTGTCTTCTCTCAAGAACGTCGATCTGCTTGACGGAGTTGTTGGTAGGTGGGCTCGAGTGTGTTTGACGGAAGCGCCCTCTCATCACATAAATAAAGTCGTCGCCATATTTGCTGTTTACCATTATTAGCCTTAACAACTTCTACTTGAGCTCGACTTTCTCGAATCGCCAGATTTATTTATCCATTCTCGGAGGTCCGACGGTGGGAAATAACAGTGTGACAACAATCAGAATGATTTTACGGTTGTATCGAGTCAGTATTTCGCTCAGTAGTCGGATCGTAGCGTCTGAGGCGATACAGTGAACGGTATATAAAAAAAAAAAGAAGTGCGTCGAAGATATCGTTGGCGAAATTTCCTCTAACCATACATGGAACGTCGATAGTCTTATTTTTCATCGACTAAAAAGGGCAGAGAAAAATTGTTGGAGGTAATAAAAATGGAACCGACACAGAATACCGGCAATTGCGATGGAAACGACAACAAGGGAAGGTGAGAGATAATAACAAATATATTTTTTACCTTCGTTCAGGGTGATCAACCAGTTAAAACGTTCATTCATTGTTCCTCGCTTGTTCGTATTTGGCAGACGACGATCACGGCACTAACAAATCGTCTTTATTTTATTGTTTTTCAAATCACGTCACTGTTTATGTCAACTAGATACTGTACGAATCTTAACGAAAGTATTAGCAAGTATTCGTACGTATTTTTTTTTTTAGAGAATAGATTATAGTGAAAAGATATTCGCAGTCTATCTAATCGCACGAGATTAAGAAAGAAGAGCGTGTGAAATACGATGGGTTTCTGCGAATGATTTTTCTTATCTCTGTACTTATATCATCGAAAGGAGTAGGGATGAGGTGACTCGAGTGACTTGACTCTTGGACTTTGCCCGTCCCGTTCGCAAATAGTTTATAATAATTTCTCTACGACAGTTTATTTTACGCGCGTATTCTATAAAATGTTATTTTATACCACATATGCATTAAAAACGAGTAAAAGTGAGGCTAGAACCATTAGAACGACGTTCTCCGCTAGAGGCAGCACTTTCTTGATTTATTTCACCGTTACTATGGTTACGAGTTTTTTTTCTCCCTCTTGCGAAATTTTTTTCCCCGGTAAAAAAACTGTGACTTCGATCCCGTTAAGGAAGGGGGAAAAAACACGAGTTTCTAATGCATGTGTGGTAGAAGAAACAAAAAATGAAAACGAACAAACAAATATACGTGTGATTTTTTTGTCTGTATTTTTCTCAGCTGCCTGTTACTTCGGTACGCGAGTCAAAACTCGCTTGATGAAAGTTCGCAGAAACATATACCGAGGGAGAATGGGAAGGACAAACCACCCTATCGGAATCATCATCACACTAATAGGGCATTCGACGTTATGAATACCATGAGAAAGTGCGTATTACAGTTTTCACTCCATTTGACGATACGTTTTTTTTCCTTTCATTGAAAATTAACACTTTCACGAGGTGATGAAACAGTCGCTGATGATTCATACAGGGTGTCTACTCAAGTCAGGATCTAAAATTTTCTGAGAATTCCAGGATATTTCAGGGGAAATTTTTATTTTTCCAGGTGTATCGAGATTCGATTTTTATTAATATTTATTGAAATACACTAGACTGATTCTTTTTTTTTTTTTAAAAAGCTTAGAATTTTCAAAAAAACAATTTCAACCTATCACTCATAGTAAAATTCCCTAAATGGAACCAATATCCCCTGAGAATTCTAGGATATTCCAGGAGAAAAAAAATCTCTGAGAACTCCAGGACTTTTCAAGGAGGTAGACACCCTGTCATAGTCGTTACAATAACAAGAACCAAAACGACGATACTGGATCCGAATATGTTTCTAATCGTTGCTCATTTCTCAATGGGTATCAATATCGATCGATATATCGAAATGTTACCACTCGGTCAGGGAGAGCCAGGGAAAAGTCAGAGAATTTCTTCAACCGTTTCTAGTGTCTGGTATGTTTTTATGAACAAGAAATATGTAAAAAAATGTGGTTATTAATTCTTTACAAACTGGAGGATCTTCAAAAATTTTAAGCAATATTAAAAGTTCTTCCTTCGGACGCTACGAACCCTGTAAAAAATAGGGAAGACAGTCAGGCGCGTTGTTAGGAGGAATTAGAACCGAAAAGCTTCGAACCCTCTAAAAAAAAAAGAAAAAAAAAACAGGCGACTAACTTCCAGTTTTTAATGTTTTTTTTTTAACTTTTAAGTACCAAAAAAAAAAACAAGTAGTCAAACGCCCGGCTCTACTTCTATTGAGAAATGTCCAACTTGGTGAATTCAGTTGCGTATAATTGCCTTGAGATATATTAGCTAGCTATAGTTTCTAATTTTATTGAAACTGTATTTATATTCAGAGTCATACGTATAATAGGTATTTGTAGAGAACGAAAAAAAAAATGAAGAAAAAAATATCCA
>JAFFZH010013212.1:34814-45396 GCA_018420115.1 Euura saliciscinereae
AAAAAAAAAACTGTAACTACCTTCTTCTATAAGTAAAGCGTGTCGTCATTTACCGCGGGAATCTACTGATGCAATTTATTTACTTGATTTTATCTCGCTTTTCAACTTCCTCCCAGACTCTTTTTATACACACAGAGATCTCATTAATGAATGCGTCATTTAGGTTCTGCAGTTTGCAACATCGATATAAATAATACGAAAGCGGACTTTGTTTAGTTTTTTTAGACCAGGGACAATTCCGCGTCAACTGTATCACTCATGTCTGACATGTCAGTAATTTTGACAAAATTTTGTTATTGTGTAGGTTTTGGCAAAAAGAAAAACAACTTTTGGCTTTCGAAATATAAAAAAAAAAAAAAAAATCATTATTTCGTCGGAATTTTTTTCTATCAAACTTCGCGATTCGCAAAATCTTTGAGGTTTCGATGAACGGTTGCATTGATGTACGTTTTTCTAAGATGTTTGATGACCAAAGATATTTAAATTTCGTACCTACTTTCTAAATTTGGATCAGTGAATATTCACTGAATTCCATATACAATGATTCCCAGTGAGTTTCACTGATTCAAATTTAGAGAATAACATCTATTGGGGTTCAGAGACTCGATACTGATTCTGTTTCTAATTTTGAAAATTTCTTACGTATTTGTTTCTATTTCCTCCTTTTGAAGCCTCGAAGCGCGTACGAAAAAAAAATTATAGTTGATTAACGGATAAACAGATCGGAAAAATCGTACTTTACACCATAGATAATCCTGTCGGGAATATTCCCTCAAAATTTGAAGTCAATCAGACGATTATTTTGGCAGTAATCCTACCTTTCATAATGAAACAATGGAGCGTCTTTCAAATGTTGCCCGTCTAGGTATATCGCGTGTCTAATGGCAGAAGGCGTAAGTGCCATATCCGACCGTTTGGAATTTTCACGGCCAAAAGTTTGTATTTTTTTTTTATATTTATCTATGCGAAGAACTTTCAAATACGCTCAAAACCGTTGAGATTGAAAATTTGTCAATTTAAAATCAGAACGTCGTAAGTCCTTCTCAACCTGATTCAAAGAAAAATAATCCGGCTTACTAATTCCAGAAGGTCGTAAGCGACATTATACCTTTCTGCCTTCAGTGGAAGTAAAATTTGAAAAAAAAACTTGTTCAGATGTTACCGGTTTTTTCGAATTATTTACGCATTTCGCGAGTTTTGACGACTATCTAAAAAAATTCGCAAAAAAAATTGAAAAAATTGTGATTACGACCTTCTGCCTTTATCTTCTTTTCCTTTTTCAATTACAATCAATAATGGAAGAAGGGCGTATTCGCCAACATCCGAGCTTCTGATTAAAAATTTTCAATCTAACTTTTATTGATTCACACGTTTTGACTATTCACAAAGCGAATGGCGTGAAGAAAAAAATTTAACGACCTTATGGCACTAAGATCGCATTTTTGGTGCTTACGACCTTCTGCCATTAGACACGCGATATGATTCGAGCAAATCTACTAAAAATTTGTCAATCTGTAGTAAATATGGTCGACACTGAACCCTCAAACAATGTACAATAAACAAAAGCATGGTGGCGACTGGAAAACCGGGAATAGTCAGGGAAATTCTGATTTCAGGAAAAGTCAGAGAAAAAAAATCAGGGAATTCCACTGATCTACAGGGAATATTTTCGTGTACTTATTTTTTGTGAATAATAGATTGTATTATCGAGTATAAGTATCGTATCCTAACGTCGACTTGAATTTTATCATTTCAAAAACACAATCCTAACATACATATACAGAATCACACTTGTGATAATCTAGGTCGAGAATTACTTGCTTTTCATGCATTGGGACAGCTTGACATTATTTGGATTTTTTTTTGGAAGAAGAGATGGGAATAAGGCATTTTTGGCCCTAAATGTCAGGGAATTCCATTCCAGTGAAATTGTCGCCACCATTGTCCTATCCAATGGTTGGAGGGTAAAGCTCACATTCTTTTCATAATTTTAAGCTCAATTTACAAAATCAACCGTTTTGCTCATAGTTTATTGAATTTTGTAAAATCCTGCGTCAGAAAGTTGTTCTTCTAGAAAACCTTCGTATTATCACTAAGAATCATCGGAATCGCCGACGATGCGATGGACAGAAGTGGCACAGTTAACGTAGAATCGCCCCCAGATAAATCCTCCTGGCTAATTGCGAAAGATTTGCTGTAATAAATTCTGTGAATGATTTCAATGATTTCTTAAAACATATGAATATCCACGGTCTTTTATCACAGACAAAATCTTCTCTGCGACGTGACCTTGGTGGCTGACAGCGGCGTTGAGGTAGCAGCCCACAAGATGGTCCTGGCTGCCTGCAGTCCGTATTTTTACGCTATGTTCACGAGCTTCGAGGAGCGCGAACGCGAGAGAATCACCCTTCAGGGCGTCGACCACGCCGCACTCGACCTCCTCGTCGACTATGTGTACTCTGCAGAGGTCCACGTTACCGAGGACAACGTCCAGGTCCTTCTACCGGCGGCTAATCTCCTCCAGCTGAACGACGTCCGGGATGCTTGCTGCGATTTCCTTCAGGCACAACTTCATCCGTCCAATTGTCTCGGCATCAGAGCCTTTGCCGATCTTCACGGGTGCCTGGAGCTCCTGGCACACGCCGATGGCTACATCGAGCAGCATTTCTCGTAAGGATCAGAGTCGTTGGTTGCAGATCGATTTTTGATTCGTTATGACCCTAACGAGCAGGTATCTGAACCTGTTCACAGAGAGGTCGTAGAAGGCGAGGAATTTCTTACCCTAACACCTCAACAAGTCGCCAAATTGATATGTAGCGATCGTTTGACCGTACCCTCTGAGGAAAAGGTATTCGAATGCGTCATATCCTGGGTACACAACGACTTAGACAGACGACAAGACCATCTTGCCCAGCTGATGGAACACGTACGACTGCCTTTGCTCTCCCAAGAGTATTTGGTTCAGAGGGTGGAACAGGAACCGCTTCTCAAAGCCAATTTGCAATGTGAGTTTTCCAGTGTTCGTTTCTCTTTTTATCTTGAAGTGATGCGAAATCCTTGAAACCCTCGATGCTTAATATGAGTTTGAATACATTTCAGGTAAGGATTTTCTGATCGAAGCACTGAAGTACCATCTCCTCAAAGGGGAACAGAAAACTTTGTTCAAAACGGCTAGGACGAAGCCTAGACAACCTGTTGGACTTCCTAAGGTTCTTTTAGTCGTCGGTGGCCAGGCCCCGAAGGCTATACGAAGCGTTGAGTGTTACGACTTCAAGGAGGAACGATGGTACCAAGTCTCGGAACTACCTACTAGACGGTGCAGGGCTGGTGAGTCTCTCTTTTTGTTTTTTGTTGTTTCTTCAATTACGGTTTTAGATACCGATGAATTCCATTGAATTCTGGTTCAACTCATCATTCAATCGCGCCGTTTCTTTTCGAAAATGTAGACTAAGCCGATATAATTTGTTTCTGTCATTCCCCACGAGAAGAGATAGTAGAAAAAGTCCGATGTCGAAATTGCGAGGTAAATTGGCATGTGACGCTTATTTTCAAAATGAGTAAGAAAAAATAGGAATGAAGAGAAACGAATTGCGAAAAGAAAGGCGTGTAAAACTTACCATCAGACTGACTTCAGCTGACTTCAGACTTTAACTGACCTCTCAGCCAAGTGCACAATGACAGAATTACGATTGCGAATGTCCGACCATGTTTGTTAACATCGATAGAGATACACATGGGGCATTCCGTGCCAAATTGAGCCATTGACCCGCCGCTGACCCTGACCATGTCCCATTTTGCTCTGAAATTAGGATAATGTTAACGGGGTCTTTCTCTGATTATTTCTAATTTTCTTCACCATTACTGTCGAAGTTGTCGAATCTTCGTACCCATTTATATTTCAGCATTTGTTCATTCTACAGAGATATGAATCCCAGGAAAAATCTTTGCTATAACTTAAAATTTGTCCGAAAGATTTTTTGTCGAGTTTTTTTTTATTCACTCGAAGGGCATGATTTCACACAAATACTCTGGCATGTCGCGATTTTGACAGCGATGGACATGATCGATTTTGCTGAAATTTTAAACATCGATTTCTTGTGAAATTACGAAGATTTTAAGCCCTTGACAAGTTTGGGGAGACGTCTAGTTTAGGAGCTATAATCGAATCAATGTAGAGGAAACAACAAATACCGCGAAACTTTGGCTATGAATACATTAATTCTATAAATACACAAAAGAATCATTTTTCCAGCCAAAAAAGTGTGTTTTACTTTTTACATCAGAGTTTAGTTACATTCGTACGGTTATTCGACAACTTCCACAGGAATGGTGAGAAAAATTCTGGAAAACATCCGGGTGCGCATTTTCCGATCCCATAAACATTATCCTAATTTTAGAGCAAAATCGGACATGGTCAGCGGCATGTTGATTTGGTATGGAATGCTCCACATACATAAGGGTTAAGCTCGAGGGGTGAATCACTAGCAAAAATGCGTACACCATATTTCCCTATCAGAAAAATATCTCCCCATATTTCGCAATGCATATTTCCAACATTTCCCAACATTTCCGGCCCTTCGTATCCTAGAATTCTTTTAGGGGCGTCCATAAAGCACGCCCACGCTTACGGGGGGCGTTCATAAAATGTGACTACTTGCGACCGGGGGGATGGAAAGGGGGGGGGGGGGGGGGGTCATGCGAGGTGTGGAACCACTTTTTACAGATTTGATGGAAAAAAGGTGCTTCGATTTTTTGTCGCGATATTTCATCACAATTGTTTTGTTGCCTTTTTCATTCGAAATATCATGTTTTAGAAAATCAAAGGGGGTGGGGGTCTATTAATGTGACCATCGGATGTTTCCGAAGGGGACGGGTTCAAAGATTGTAACTAACTGTGACATGGGGGAAGGGAGGGGTGAAAAATTTGCAACAAAACGCGTACGTCCTTTATGGAATCCCCCCTTTGTGATTCACACCTCGGTTAAGCTGATTAACGTCATATTTTATTTGTACTCGAAAATTGAAATATTTTCTGAGATATGACAAAACTGCACTACTTTAAGAAACATGCGTTGAAAATCACCCTTTCTGAGGGATTTCTGTCGATATTTTCTATCGCTACGATCGGTTCTAGATATGCGTTTTGGGCTCAATTTGTGGGATCTTGGCTGCTCTTGAAGCTCGCGTTGGAATCCTGAGAAAATATTGAACAGTGCAAAGCTACATTCACCTGGGAGGCGTCCGAAATGCGTTAAAAATCATCCCTTCTGGAGGATTCCTGTCGATATTTCCTATCGCTAAAAATCAGTCTTCGATGTCTATTTCTTTGTTAGTCTCGTCGAACTATGGTCGTGCAATACATCGCAGATCTTTGGGATTATAATTTTTTTTTCTTTGCAATTTCTCCAGGACTGTCCGTTCTCAGTGGTCGTGTCTATGCCGTTGGGGGTTTCAATGGTTCTCTGAGGGTCCGAACCGTCGATGTGTACGACGCTGCCGCCGACCAATGGTCAGCTTGTCCTGGTATGGAAGCGCGACGATCTACCCTAGGTGTTGCAGTCCTAGGAAATTGCATATACGCAGTAGGCGGTTTCGATGGTTCCACAGGACTAAATTCTGCCGAAGTCTACGACCCCAGAACCCACGAGTGGAGAATAATCGCACCTATGTCGACCCGAAGGAGCAGCGTCGGCGTCGGCGTCGTCAAGGGGCTATTATATGCGGTAAAAATTCGTATTGACTATTTCTTATTTTTTTTAATACTTCAAAATATCCCTTACAATCTATGAAATTGTGCTATGCAGGTTGGCGGCTACGACGGAGCCTCTAGGCAGTGTCTATCCAGTGTTGAATGCTACAACCCGGAAACTGACCAGTGGAAACCTGTGCCGGAAATGTCGGCTCGTCGTAGCGGCGCTGGTGTGGGAGTCCTGGAAGGAATCCTGTACGCGGTCGGGGGCCACGACGGACCCTTGGTCAGAAAAAGCGTCGAAGCCTTCAACCCTGAAACAAATCAATGGACCCCAGTCAGCGATATGGCTCTTTGCAGAAGAAATGCTGGTGAGTTGAATGCGACAATTTGTCCCTATTGAGAGAAAGAAAAACACTGGCTCATCTTGAATGGTGAATGAAATCGAAATTTGTTGACCAATCTTCGGTCTGCTGGAAAGTACAAGGATGAAGCTTCAATTTAACTTCAAGATTTTAGTGTTGATGTTGTGTTGAATTTGGAATTGTTTTACATTTCTGTTGATTACTATTATAATGCGTGAAAGTTTGTTATTTTTCTGATAACTTCTGACCAAAAAATAATATTGCATAAAGTTTCAAGATTCTATTTCGAATACTGATCGAGTTATAAACTCTACAAAATTCCAAGTCAAAGAAATAAAATGTTGTGTTATTAATTCAGAAAATGTCTTTCAACTTTTTTAGAAATCTTTTTTCTACCCTTGAGTGGCTTCCCAAAAAGCTGTATCCATTCAACAGTCTGTTTCTCAGCAGCAAAATATTGAGATTTTTTCAGGTTTTCTAGTAGTCAAATTCAAGATTGATTTTTCGATTTTCCAGTAGGTGAACAAAATGATTCGAATATCGGTTTTCAAGTTCACATTTTATTCATGTTTCAAACAGTCTCTCTATTCTTACATTGGAAAAAGTCAAACGATTTGAATCAGTGCAGTCTGTGGAATTACAAACTTCGAACTTTCACTCAACATTGTAATTTTCCTTTCCACAGGAGTGGTCGCATTGAATGGTCTCTTATACGTGGTCGGTGGCGACGACGGAACGTCGAATCTCTCTTCGGTCGAGGTGTACGCACCCCGAACAGACACATGGGTGACATTACCGGCGTGTATGGGAATTGGTCGCAGCTACGCTGGCGTAGCAATAATCGACAAGCCCTTAACAGGTACACTGACGATGTGAGGTATGCCAGCCACTGGTCACCCAGGAGACGTAGAAAACGACGTGGACCCCACGGAGCATCTACGAGAAGCGGGTCCCAGTGGCGCTTTGTCAAACCAAGAGCAAAACCCTCAGCCTCCGCTGTACCAACAACTGAGCCACGACTGCGAGGGGGCTCGTTGTATCTGCCAAAGATATGAAAACGGCGAATTGGCAGCTGTCGTGATGAACCAGAACCAGAACCAGAACCGAAACCACGTAGACCGCGAAGAAAACTACCAAAACGTCGGACGTGGTCATCGCGTATATGCGGGACGCGCGAATCAGAATCTCCCTCCACACCCGAATCTCAATCCCAACTACCAAAACCCAGTCGACTTTATCCCCAACGATCACGGAGTCGCTAATAGAAGAGGAAATCAGGATCGCGACCGGCGCCATTACGAACCAGAGGAAAACATCTACGAACGCTTGGATGAAGTCGGACGAGACTACAATCACACCTATGAAAGAATCGACGACCGAGCCTGGTATCGTCGAGCTAGATACCGGGCAGGACCTCAGAGTGCTGGACCAAGTGGAGGAAATGATCTGGACGCAAACAGGAATTTTGGTCACTACAACGAGGCGCCTCGCGAGGTGTATGTCGATTCTCGTCGCATCACGAGCCCATCTTGTCTGAGTAGATTGGGGAGGAACTGTTTCTCAACAGAAAACATAGCCTCGGCCTCAAACCGTCGCTACATTTATCAACTGGGTAACAACTGCACGTGCCAATTCTGCAGGCACCTGGACGCCAGGTCCGTGTGTCAGTACTGTCACAATTTTCACGACCGTCTGATGCACCAGGAGGCAGGAAATCTCGCCGGAAATTCGAGGCACTATATCTACCAGCTTTCAAAAAGCTGCCGATGCGCCTTTTGCAGGGACGACTACTCCCCCTACCCTCGGTTCCCGGTGAACCTTCGCCTCTCAGACTCCTTTCGGAGGGAATGTCAGTGCCGAAATCCCGGCAGCTGCTCCTGCAGGAACAGGTTCCTTTCGTATTCAAACCCTGCTATATACATCGGCAGGATTGATCGAGCGGTGAACAACCCGCTATACGCGAGCCCTGCGGCTTACGCCCAGAATCGAAGTGGAGCTGCGGAACCGAATCCATCGACTTCTGGAAATTCCCCCAATAATCCTTCGACCTCGGGATCAGGCAGCGTAAACTGTCCAGCTAATAGATCCACAGATCGCCAACACGTTTGCGATGATTCTTGCATCAGGAATCAGAACGTTGGCGGAGTTTATCAGGTCCTGGGAAGATGCGAGAGAGCCGATTGTCACCACGGCAGGATATCGGTACACTGGGTATTTGTCAATAAGTGGCTTCCTTCCTGGGGCGCACAGGACTCTGTACCCGAGGCTGATTCGAATCCGGAAGTCTTGCCCAGGGAGGACGAGCCTCGGGATCGGGATCAGCAGCCTGAAAGCGATGCCGAAGAGTCTTAATAGTAGTTAGTTTGAAATTATTTAGTTCTGGTTCGTTTCGGATACCAAATTCCACGTTTTGAAACGATCAAATAAAACGGTATGAGAATCTAGGCGTTATAGTTTAGTACTTTTCCTAAAAGCCGATCAGATTTCTTCTTCTTTTCACTTAAGAATCATGTAATTAGGATAATGTTATCGTTCAAAAAAAAGAAAAAATGAGTGTTAGGATGATTAAAAAAATTTAAATAAATGTAAGGTTGTCACAGACAAACATTAGTCATACTAGTAGGATAGATTTAGATGGAAAACAAAAAATTGTGATAAGAATTTTATTGTCCGGTAAAATAGTATGAAGTTGTATGACCAGAACTCTTTTAGATTCTATTCCCTGTGCTGCTATTTTTGTCTAATTGTTAGTAGTAATATTTTAGACTTGTTGAAAAAAAAAGAAAGAAAGAAAACATAATTATCGAAGATAATGGTTCTCACGAACTCAATAAAGTTTCATACTTTTGAAAATCATTCCAACTGATCCCTCCCAACCCCCACACGTCGATTAGCACATACGACGTATAATTATGATAATAATTAACTAATTCGTTGATCCTGATGATGTTGATTGACTTTATTGATTCGTTACGCTGTCAAATCTTCCTCGAACGAATTGTAACGACTTTTGTCTGTTTATATCAATTTTTTGCAAAAAAAAAAAAAAAAAAATGCATGTACGTTAATTCCTGTTAATTTTGTGACCGTATATGAGATTGATATAAATCGGTATTAGACTTATGTCTAGCATAGACTTAATTGAATGCGTATGAAGAAATGATATTCATGCATAAGTGCAAGCTTCGGTGATATACCGCCGTAGTCTTGGATCTCGTTGACTCTGAACTGCATTGTTAATATAATTATGACGATGACGATGGATTGTCGAGGTACAAGAAGGTATTAAAAAATAGAAGAAAAAACTTAGCAGCCCGACGTATGTCATAGACAAGAAGCCAAACTGGGATTCTCGGCCTAAATTATTCACAGCATGCATAGTTCAATGGATTATTATTATGAATAAAAAATGTGGAAGATGTAATGTACTAAAAGACAAATTTCGAAACTCGAATCGAATCTGTTAATCATGGATACAGTTGTATATTTATTTTTTGTAACTGAAAAATTGTATTTCTCGAAGTATGCAAAACTCAATAAATTGCTGTCTTTGATAATAATAACAAGAACATAAGAAGAACAGTATTGAAGTATTTATTATTTTGCATCACTGTCTTCCTGGTTTTTACCTCTGTCCAGTGACAGCAGGTTCGAGTAATTCATAATCAAGTTCGGATAGACGAACAGACACACACTCTTCGCTTATGCTATGCTGTATTCATCGGGGATAGATAACGAATGCCGTGATTCTAAAACCCCCACTGTGACAAAAAAAAAACTGTTTCCACACCGTCGCAAAATGCCACTTTTCAGATCGAGTGAGTGGGCGCAAAACGGGACTTTGCGCCCGAGGGCCGAAAATATCTGTTTTGCGCCCGCTCAAGAGGTATGAAATAGTTAATTGTGTATCAAGGGCGGAAAGTACTATTTTTCCGAGTGTGCCTTTGGCGGCACGAGCCGAAGGCGAGCTGCTGCGAGCACACTCGCCAAAATAGCCTTGCGCCCGTGATGCACACGATGTTTTTCTCATCACCTGGTCTGCAGAAATGCCTCTTTTCAGACCGAGCCAGCAGGCGGAAAACAGGATTTTGCGCCCTAGGGCAGGAAAACCTCTCTTTCGCCCGCTTCGAGCGGGCGGAAAAAGACGTTTCCGCCCGAGGGCGAAAACATCTGTTTTCCGGCCGCTCAAGAGATATGAAAAGTGGCATTTTGCGACCGGGTGTGAGAAAACATTTTACTATTCCACTGGCATAAGCCACAGCCACAGGTTTCCTGGTCCGCGTTTAGCTGATCCTTAAGCTTCCTGGAATAGAACCTGGCTTACAATCTAACTCGTTAGACGTTTGACATCTCGAATTCCGAGGACTTATCCACGTACAGATTCAATGACAAGCTATCGCAGTGGGATCCAAAGTTGTTTTGATCAATTTGGTGTCGTTTCAGATTGTCGGCTTTAATAAATCATCCGAGAATGTCTAATTTGGTTGATATCATCGGCATAACCGCACCGTTTTTTTTTTTTTTTTTT
>JAFFZH010013213.1:0-20009 GCA_018420115.1 Euura saliciscinereae
ATTTGAATTATGTTGAATCAAGTTGATTTGAATTGTGTTGAATCAAGTTGATTTGAATTATGTTGAATGAAGTTGATTTGAATTATGTTAAATCAAGTTGATTTGAATTATGTTGAATCAAGTTTATTTGAATTGTGTTGAATCAAGTTTATTTGAATTATGTTGAATCAAGTTGATTTGAATTGAGTTGAATCAAGTTTATTTGAATTGAATTATGTTGAATCAAGTTGATTTGAATTGAGTTGAATCAAGTTGATTTGAATTGAGTTGAATGAAGTTTATATGAATTATGTTGAATCAAATTGATTTGATTTGAATTAAGTGAAATTGAGTTGAATTAAGTGGAATTGAGTTGGATTGAATTGAATTACGTTGAATTGAATGAATTATTCTGAATCATTTCACCCCTCGGAATAAATATGTCACTCAAATCGCGAGTTACTTCCCCCTCGAAGAAACCAACCTTCAGATCGTTGGGGAAGACCATGGTAACGTTGTCCATGTAGACTCTGCCCTGGTTCAGTATGCTGTACTTTGTCCCGGCCCTCCAGCAGGCTATCGCGTTCAGATTCGTCAGCGCGTAGAAGAGGATACCGCTCGTTGGATCCAGGAAGCTGACGCTGCTCTGACCGTTGGGTCCTCTCGACCCGAGTGGCTTGAACTCGTGGAAACTAGCTGAAACCCAACGAACGATAGGATATTCGATGCTGTTTCCATATATCCATAAAATACGGAGTGGACGATCGATTATGAATACTCACATGACGACATCGCGCGATCCTGGTCTCTCAGTAACCGCGTGCTCACCGAGAACTCCATCGTGCTGCAGAGAGGGTGGAAGTACAGCGTGCTGTACCCGTCACCCTCCGGGGCCAGAGAGAGACCGAAGAGGCCGTCCGACCATTGGAAGGCGATCCCGGAGACGTTGAACTCACCGCTCTTGAACAAACTCGATGTTACATTGACCCTGAGGTTCACCATCCGTACGGAAGATTCGTTACCTGGGGATCGGGATGGAAGTAGTGATGCTTTACGACCCAAGAAACGTCGCGGTTCCAGGAGTAAACGACGAGTCCCGGGCCTCCGAGGTCGGCCAGGTACGCGAAGGTATCTTCGCAGGACGCGTCCTCAACGGCTATATTCGCGAACAGAGAGTCCGGAGTCCTCTGGTCTTCAGGTATCACGAACTTCCGGAGGACCTGGTCGTTCGTCAGATCGTAAACGATCAACGTCGGCGGCGCTTCTTGTTCCGGGTTCGCGATTATATCGGCAAGACCGGTGTCCAGTACCCAGAGACGACTGCAGCGATCGGCTCTGATGCGGAAGGTCGATACCACCTCGGGTAGCCGGCCCGATCCGTACTGATGCGCCTCCCAGGACGGATACGGGTTCAATAACGGAGATTCGCTGGTGTCTGTAAGACGAATACGATTCCGATCGAAGGGACATCTCAAGCTTCAGGTGTACCGAGTGATTCTTAGATTCCACGATTTTATATGATTTCAGCTGATTTCTCATTTTCTTCTTTGATCACTCACCGTTCAGGCTGATGTAGTTCAAGCTGGCCGCGACCCCGCGACGCCATCTTGGTACCGTGATGAAGAGCTTGTCCCCGGCGACCTCGAGCCCCAGGGGGAGATTATCCTCTCTTTTATAGGCGGGGAAGAGCTGCCGCATTTCGTCATTTGGCCAAGCGAAATCCATCAGCTTCCACTGGTGGGCCACCCGCAGGTTGTCGATCGCTGCTGCGGTCCGCACGTCGATCAGGACTACGAGGAACAGTGCGGTGCAGACGGCACCGCGGCTGAGCCACCCCCGAACCGTCATCCCGGTCGCTAGAATCCAGATTTGTGATTGTAACGATTAATGGAATAGAATAGAAAACCGTTTATCATGACGTGACCCAAAATTTTGTTTGGTCGAAAGGAGAGAAAATATGACCGCATCGCTGAACAGTATTAAGCTGTTGGGATTCGAATGGAAGACCCTAATTCCGAGGTCAAAATTAAAGTCGAATGGATTTCTAGTTTGTATTTGTTGTTCCTCGCGCCCTCGATTCGTGTGAACTGCATTGATTTGCGGAGGGAAGGTATAGAGTTGTATAATTATTCAAATCGTTGAATCGTACGATATGATAACAGGATTCAAAAGACGGGTTTGGGCTAACTATGAGCCAGCCTTCGTACTTCCGGTCATTCATTTTGTTACCAGCTATTTTGAATCTTGCGAATCTGACCTCAGATTCGTGATCAGTGACCCAAAAAACCTTTTAGTAACAATTTTCAGTAGATTTCGATTGTTTTTAGTGTTTTTTCCAGCAAATTTCGAATTTGGCAAATCTGACTTCGGATTCGTGATCAGTGACCCAAAGAACCACGTGGTACCAAATTTCATTCAAATCCGTTGATCCGTTCTCAAGATATCGTCATTTTTATTCTATTTTTCAGAATTTTGTTATTGAAATAATTCGGAAAGTACTGAACGGATCAACGCCAAAATCTAATTGGTTCTAAGTTGAGAAAATTCGCGTCGATCGAGCCCAATTTGATCAAAATCCGCGTCCTCTTTCTCGAGATATCATCGTGCTAGTAATTCGGTCACATACACAGACCCAGACGTCAATCTCAAAATAGTCCGAGGTGATTCTCTGGGCCTCAAAACTATTTGATCCAGTGAAAACTCAACTTTTCATTCTCGTGGTGAGTACAATAACTTCCCTTTTTCTCTGCAGAAACGTAAAAACGGAAAGTTGAAAGAGATTCGTCGTGATTTGACGGTGGCAAACACATTCCCAAGAACGCTCTGGTCAGGGTCAGACCGTGACTCATTCGGTGACCGCAGGCATGATCGTCGGTGGTATTTTTCGATAAACCCGTTAATCGTACAACACTCTGCACGCTCGGGATTCCCGTACACGACGACCTCTCATGCCTCCTACGTACGCAGTTCCGATTCAAACCGAATACGAGACTCTTTTGATTCATCAACACCATTAACAAGAGATGCTTCGCCCTTCGGCGGTGAGCAACTGCCATCCGGTGATTATCAATAATACAATATCATTGCCTGGAGAAAACAGACCGAGGATCAATGATAATGACGAGACTAAGAAATCATCATTCACCAGCACAGCGGAATTTTATCGCGCCAAAACGAAAACCGGTTTGATACACCACGCGTTACAGTTTACAGCCTTTCTCCAACCGTCCCTGACAACATCGGTCTCGCGAGGCGCCGAGGCCAGCTAGTGGGAATATGTGTCCTGATAAAGAGTAGAAGATACTAAATTAGTCGAATTATCCACAAGGTAAAATTTCTGTGAGGCTGAAGAGCAGAATCGGCATCGAACTTTCACGTTCTCTTAATGCGCGTAACTCGATGATATTTTCCTACCTGGGTTTATCGCAGGAGATGAGAAACGATCCTCTTACGTAACTGGAGTGAAGTAAGCACCGATCGTATCCCGCACACGATTCGACGACAATCGGTATTGTTTGTAGATAATGAAGGCTTGATCAACCACCGGAGAAAGAACCGCTATAGGTATGTTGCCTCGTCGAGTTTGCGGTGTCAACTGAAATGGAACTGAACGAGGAACGCGAAGACCGACGAACGGTAATCTCGGCGAGGTCTTGAGGCACGTATGCATGAACGTACGCGCCCCGGTCATATGTGCGCGAAGGTATCGTCAAGGATCATCGAGGACGAATACTAGACAGGATTTTCTTTCAGCAAAGCACAACCTGTGCAGCAGGGAAGACGATCTCCAGGCCAGAAATGGACCAGTGGAGATTCTAAATATTCAAAGAATCATTTATATCTCATCCAAAGTTCATTAGTGAGTCTAGGGCTGGTAGCGAGTCACTTTTCTCACTATTGATCACTTTTGGCGATCGAAGACACTTTTTCCATCTTTTTCAAAGATCTTATCACTCCAAGTTACTTTTTTGGTCATACTTCAGCTTCGTACTGCAAAGATATCAAAAAAATCTTGTAATAAGTTAGGGCTAGTTATCGAAATAATTAGCGACGATCTAGTCACTTTTTTGCCGATAACGTGGTCCAAAATAATTTTTTTTTTTTCAATTTCCCTCATTCAAATGACAAAGAATTGTTCCCCGAAGAAAATGAGACGTCGAGAGACGCAATCGGATCAACCGTGTGCCTGAAACCTCGCGACAACCAAAAAAAGTCCATTTTTCGGTGTGAAATGAACTTTGGATGAGATTTTTGGATTATGTAGAATTTTTTGAATGACGTTGTACTTTTCCCCTCAATGAGCACTATGAATTTTCGCAAGTAATTCCCTCCTTTCCGTTACTCTGTGTGCAGCTGGTTGTCCTTGATGAAGTATTTCCATTCACCGAAGAAGAAGAAGAATCCTTTTCTTTGAAATAGCCGATATTGTTATTATGTGATATCGAATATGGAAATGTACACTGTTAGAAATAAAGTGTTGAAACAGATCCACTATAAATTTTATGTTGATTTCAATATTTTTTGTTGTATTATTGAATGAAAAAAAATGTAAAAAATACGTATCGAATGTCCAAATGATACAAATTTGTGTTATATCGACATTAAAATAACACAAATATATAGTGGACCTACTGATCAAATTTTTCTAACAGCGTAGAAGAACGTCATAGTGCGAAAATCTGATGTTTTGGTATCGTATGGTTGGACAGGCGTGGCCTGTCCCCTACCCCTTTGCTGTGAAGTACATACATCGCTTTCACTTTTCACAGTATTTGCACCATGCCTCGTTCTATTCCCTACTTATCGCGTTGTGTCAGCATTCCTACTTTACTCACGCGTTTGAACTCGTATTAGAGTTAGTATAGATACATATATGTATGTGCAATTGCCTCAAGCGAGGCGCCGTTCACCTGTTGGAAATAACGGTTCTAAGTTCACATTTTTTTCTCGTTAGTACAATTTGGAACTATTTCAAGTATGACTTGTGGACGGGTGGAGAGAAAGCTGGACGTTTATTTGATAATCTAGATCACGATTTTTTTTTTCTAATGTGTAAAAGGTATGTCGTGGATTTTGTTAGGATTTTAGCATGTCCTTTTTTTCTGAAATAATTATACGACACTAATAAACCCCGAAATTTCTTGTTCGAAATTAACGAAATATGTATTGAAAATTCCTTTTGAATTATCTTTCGTGTCACATCAAAGTGAAGTCGAGGAACTACAAGTCGGGGATAAAACTTTCTGAATAGGATCTATTTTCTATTTTTCATTTTCCCTCCGGAATCATGGGAAATCGTTTTCATTCGTCCATTTGAACCCTATTTTTAAAAGAATTTTCATTTTTCATTCCAAATGAATCCATAAAACCATTTTACCCAGTGATATGAGGATTGGACTGTTTCGTTTGCCAAATATTGCTATAAATGTCATGGAGGAAATGAGAGACAATTTGTTATAAATGTCAAAAGTTTTAGGAGATAAAAATATATTCATTAAATTTATTTATTCATCATCGCGAATTTTCTTTTCGAGGATATCGGGGTACTCAATCATTGTCAATATCTCGATATCGAATTTATTTTATTTATCGAGCACAAACGGTCCCTCTGACAGCGTCTTCTACGGATCCGGTGAAAATACGGAAGTTGTAATCATCGCGGTCCAACTCGCTGTACATGAAAAGCGGAAGTCTGTCCGACACCACCCAGAGGTTGCCCTGTCGATCGACCTGAGGAGAAGAGTACAAATTCATCGAATCGATTACACCAAAAAGAATCGAGTGTTGAAAGAATTGCAGTCCATCCGACCTTGATGTCACTGGGCATGATCATAGTGACTTCGTCCGCGTAGACGATTCCCAAATTTTGAACGTTGTATTCGGTCCCGGGTCTCCAGCACTGGACGGAATTTCCGATCGAAACGGCATGGAATAGGATTCCGCTGTCCGGATCCAGGAAGCTGGCGGCACTCTGGCCGTTGTGCCCTCTGAACCCTAGCACCTTGTACTCGTGGAAACTGCCTGTGACCGAAAGACGAATTACATCGCGAATTTGTCGACGTCAGAGGCAGACTCACTCTTCGATGATGCACGCTCCGCATTCCGGAGCAGTCGCGTGCTCACGGAAAACTGGGTCTTGCTGGAGAGCGCGTGGAAGTATAGAGTGCTGAAGCCATCCTCTTGCGGTGCGAGAGCGAGGCCTATGAGCGCGTCCCACCATTGGAAGGAAAGCCCGGACGAGTTGAAATTTCCGCCCTTAAAGATAAACGTAGGGTGCCGAAGTTTTTACCTCAAGTTTGCGATTTGGAGTCTTACCCAAAAAGTAAAGGACATTACATTAGGACTAAATGACTTTGTTTGGTGCAATTTAGCCACTTAGCCATCTCTGAACATCAATATTTTCGAGTGAAATTTCGAACACCTGCCCAAATTAGTTTAAAGATCAGTTTTCAGGTGACAGCTCGATATTTTGACCCCATTAATTAGCGACCTCTAAAAATTCTCCGATCACCTTCGTCGTTGGAGGGGTTTATTTTATCTGTAAAATCTTGGACTTTTTCGGCCAAGAATCAAAATCGCAACCTCGAGACTAATAAAGAGGGAAAGTTTAGTTCGTCGGTACCAATGGATCGGGGTTGAAGTAGTGATGCTTAATGGTCCAGGACTCGTTTCGTCGCCACGAGTAAACGACCAAAGCCGGTGAATTTGAATCAGCGAGGTAGGCGAAGCTGTCCTCGCAGGAAGCATCCTCAACGGCTACGTTAGTGAAGAATGTACCCTTAGCGTTTTCAACTGGAATCACGTACTTCCGGAGGACCTCGTCGGTACTCAGATCGTAGACGGTCAGAGACGGCTGGGCCTGCTGGTCTTTCGGGTAGAGAGTGCCTTCCCTGCCCGTGTCGAGGACCCAAAGTCGACCGCACTTGTCCGCCCGGATGCGGTAGACGGATATCAAATCCGGAACCTTGCCGTCTGCGTAAGTGTGCGCCTCCCACGAGGGGTACGGGCGCAGCAGCGGGGACTCGCTCGTATCTGTGTACCGACGAAGAGGATTTAGCGACGTTTTTCAATTTGAAACTGCGAGGCTCACCGTTTCGGTATATGAAGTTTAGCGTAGCCACGACCCCGGGAGTCCATCGGGGTATGGTGATGAAGATTTTGTCATCGGTGACTTCGATACCGAGGGGAATATGGTTCTTTTGGACGTAATGTGGGAATAGTTCCCTCGTTGCGTTGTCGGGCCAGGCGTAATCTACGAGCTTCCACTTGTGGAGCACACGGAGATTATTGACGGATGTCCCGCTCTGGACGCTCAGAATGACCAGGAACAAGGCACGGCCGAGATATCCACGATAAAACTTCATGTTCTAGCTGTAATTACTACAATTTTTTGCTATTAGTGTGGGCGGGCCTAAATATAGGATGAAAATTTATGATTTTTTTTCTCGAAAAAAGTTTCTACCATTGTTCAATACAATACTTGATATACGATTTGTAATTTTCTCAAGTCAAATCATTGAAAACTAAGAATGGCAGGGTTGTTCTTGAAACGCTGTCTTCGAAGTCTGTGCGGACACTGATTGTTAGTCTGATGTAGATGAAAATTGAACCGGATCATTTTCAATATTTAAAACAGTCCTTGACGAACCGTTCTTTGAAAAAAAAATGATTTTTTACGAAATTATTAACATTGGAGGTAAAAAAAAACAACAAATTTCTTGACCTTCCAGGTAGCGTAACACGAAGGGAAAGTAAAAATTAAAAAAACTAGCTCTTCGAGGACTGGTTTAAACATTGAAGATGATCCTGTTGAAATTTGATCCTAATCAGATTAACAGTGTGCAAGTGACAGTGTTCACAGGCTTTGAAGACAGCGTTTAGAGAACAATGCTGATTTGACTTCAGGAAAATCATAAATGTATGTCAAGTATTGTACTAAACAATGGCGAAAACCGCTTGTGCAGAAAATTCATAAATTTTGATCTTATTTAGGTGCACGGTACCCTATTGCATATAACGGTATACCCAACGAATCAGCAGAGATTATTTACAATCTCGTGACCTGATCTTTGCCCACAACTCACACTTTGACCTGTAAATATGTACTCTGACTTAAGATCGAATTCATTCTATTGCGTCGATCATTTAGCTCGAGTGTTCCAAACACCGTGACTGCAGTGAATTCTTTCGTAAATAAAAGTTTGCTTGAGAAAATTTGAGGCGATGATCGCGAATCAAACTAATGGGGTGAAAATGCTGTAGTGATTTCGTGGATGGTCACCATGTGGACTCCTGGTTATATGCAACTGAGATGACATTAATTGTTGCTGGATAAAAAGCAGAATGCGTGATTAGTCACCAACAATTGGTGTCATCTCGGTCGCATATAACCAGGAGTCCGCATGGTGACCATCCACGAGTTACGCCCCGTACATTTACGATACATGACACAGGTGTAACTTCGGTTGCCTGTACTGACGAAAAAATCTCGTAAAACCTTGTTAAAACGCGTTGGGTTTGTTTTAAATTTTTGTTCCAATTTTTGTATAATGAAATTTCGTACTCATGGCGCGGCCATAGTAACCAAGTAGAAAAAAAAGTGGTCACACAAAAAGTATGGACATCAGTTCATACGGAAGTAGATTAACAGGCTTAGGGTAGGTCTACGAGCGACAAAAATATGTGGAATTGTTTAGATGATTAAACATTGGAATAGTTGAATGTTCACTTTACAGACTAATGCTAATTAGGAAAAAATCAAGGAACTCAAATCTACAAAATTTAAACCCGAATTTGAAGATAGAAAAAATGTTTGATGCCTCTTTCAAATAAACAGAGATATTTTTTATCCAATCAAAATCGAACTGGATATCAATTATTCTCTGAAATGTAATACTGTTCTTCTGTTTTTCTCTGATTACTAGAGTGAATTTCAATTTTGTAAAAGTTATATGTTATTCATTTGAAAACTGCATATCAACGTCTGAACGTAAATCATTTCCATGCTTTTTCTCGTACGCTCCGTTTCACCAGGTATGAAAATCCTTATCTTATATGCACTTCGCCATTTTACGATTGAAACAGATGACATATTGACTCAAATCATTGATCCCAAGAGACTTGCTTCTTTATGAAATTGCGCAATATAATGTAAATCGTGTGTTACGTAACGCTCCAAGGGGTAAAATATGCTTACCGTATAAGAATCGTAGCTCTGATACTGTGGTAATTCCAAAAAAATTAGAAAAAATACGAGAAGCGTAGATCTAGCCGAATGAACTCTGCAATAGGTGTTGCAGCTGGGAGTTTACGAAGTCGACTGATCACTGAAATGTAAATGGACCACAGACTTTACACGATCGTCAGAACAAGTATCGATGACACATCGTGTTGTATCAGGGTCGAGGTGGCTGAGTGGATAAGGCGGCCCGGTCTTCGAATCCTAGGTCGCGGGTTCAAAGCTTGCTTGCTGGTGACCCTGAAATTTTTCGAAGGCAAAATTCTGATGTGCCTCATCCACTCCTCTGGGATTCCGAGCTGGTGGTAGGTCCAGTCGATGTTTATGCGACCCTTGACTTCCGAGCACCTTATCATCAATTGCGAATCGATTATGGGAACGAATGCATAGAAAAAACGATACAGGGTGACTTATCTCCGGGTCTGAACGAGGGAGGGCTTATCACTGCTGATGCTCCGCCCCTTGGCGTATCACAAACTGTTGTCAAAATCTAAGTTCACACCAGACCAGGACCAGACCAAGTATCGACGGCTTGGTGTAAACTTGGATTTTGATAACAGTTTGCGATACGCCAAGGGGCGGAGCATCGGCAGTGATAAGCCCCTCCCTCGTTCAGACGCGGAGATAAATCACCCTGTATAATTACAGTGAAACCAGACTTACAAGGGATACGCTAAGAATTACGTAAATTAATCGAGGATTAAGTGGTCAGCGTTGCAATTATAGACGGAAAACCTGTTTCATAGACAATCAAGGAATAAAATATTCTTGATACAAGGATACATTATTCAAATTGAGAGTATTTAAATTCTTCGTTTCAATCATAACAGCCAAAGAATGATTTGAAAGGGAAGATCCCTCGCCTTATGTGGAATTTGATAAATTTACAGTTCGTCCCGATGGACGTAGCTACTGAGATCGTTTTCGTATCCCAGAAACTAAAACTCGGAATCTTCCAATGACACTGAACTGCGAAATCGACAATTCGTGGAACTTGTGGATGGATGCTGAAAACAATCAATTCTTCGAGTCCTCGTGTCGTGAAGCATTTTACAGCTTACCTAAGTCACAGCACGTCAAAGAACATCCGTATGAACCTGATCCAAAGACATGAATTTTCCCCTTAAAGAAATGTTACTACGTCTATTATAAATGGTTTTTTGGTTTTAATTAATTTTCTTTATTCACTGATATAGAGACACGTGAAATACATTTGGTATTCTTTTTTTTTTGTGACGAGAAGAGTCGATGGATAAATTGGGAGTGGGACGTTGCGCAGCTGAAAACCAACGGTGCTGTAATCGCCAAGGTCTGCATCAGTTTATCCTACGCGTGTTGCTACTATACTTGGTATATGGATGTAAATGTATATATTACATTATATTATGTTGAATTAAAAACAAAATAAACGATATATGTATGTATATATACTGATAATGAATAATTTTTCAAATACCTTATTTAACAATGTATAAAATTCCATCCAAATATGTAATTATGTATCTCTATCACCAAGTGTATAGATTAGCGTAAAGATAATATGCGCATAGTAGTAGTGAGATCGATTACACACAGACCTGACTAAGCATTCTCCGTTTGAGAGTTGAAGAGCGATAATTAATACTCTCGTTCGAGACGATAGTTACTATCAAATTCATTATAATTCACACGATACGTAACAAAGACACACAAATTCAAGAATCGAGGTGAACAAAAATTAATCATCCATATTGAACAAACTGCTTCAACTCTCCAACCACAAAGTGACTAATTTTATATTGTGTTTTATGATCTTTAATGAAATTTACTAATATTGTTTCTCGGTCCAGCCACGCGTCAATTAAGCCAAGTAAAATATTCCAGTTTTACAAATAACAATAACATCACAGCAACTCCTCCCAGCCTTTCTTCCTATCTATTTACCTCTATACATATTACCTGAATCGTAATATACTGCGGAACAAAAATTGATCTTCAACAGAAGAAGCAAAATTAAAATTAAAATTGATTTTTGTATTCAATTATTTTCATTAAAAATTGTACCTGACACCTCATTCCTCATTGACCAATGACTATAAGCTATTGAGAAAAAAGAACAAAAAAAAAACAAACAAAAAAACTAAATTACCTAAACTAACTTTTTTTTTAAATTGATTTTTCGATTTATTTATAATTACCTATATAATTTTTTTTTTTTCTAATTTTGTAGATCGTACAAACATTGAAATTTCGATAATTTATAAAACTGGGGTTTTTGATTTGTTGACTTAGTGACGGTAGGTCCAAACAATCGCCTGCCGTGGGGCAAGGAACCGAAATGGTCCAACAGCAGTTTAAGGCTGTGATTGGTTGAAACAATATGTGACCGTCGCCCACGATTCCAGGTATTCAATAAAATAAAAATTATACGTCCCTATCGCACACATATTTCTTCCAAAAAGAATAAAAAAAACAAAAAAAACCAGAACGAAACAATAATAGAATTTCTCTAAATACCTGGGATCGCGGTCTAAGCCCAGTTAATCAAGCTTTCCACAGAACGTCTTTATTTCAAACACTTCATAAATGACACTCAATAAATAACAGAACTTCTACATGTCCAATTTTATGTAACCCGTTCATGTTTCTCAATATATGGATGCTACCGATTAATCGAATAGTTTACGCAATACTTTAGACCGTAGCGTTCATCGATTCATCTACATAATCGAACAACCGAAGAGAAGAGACGAGGAAGTAGCTCGGCTAGTAGTAGAACCGGTTTGAAAATTCGCTAGATTACGTAGCGACTGTTGAGAAGAGATAAAACATGACCTCCCGGTTGAATATTGAGGGTAAAAAGGTATCATCCATTTATCGAGTAACATGAACAACTAGATGTAAGTGTATAATAACAATGTGTAAATACGTACACGTCTATACGGGGTCAGAGTATGCTGTTTTCTGAGTAGGTGTATTCGATAAAGAAAAGGAATCGGAGAAACTGTAGCGAACAGTTGTATCGGGAGATTGAGTATTCCCCAGCCATAGCGGATGGACAGAAAGCGATATTCAGGCGTCTAGATGATCCTGCGACACTGAATAATCATTTGTCAAGACTGTATCAAGAGATTGAATAATTTTGAAAAATCTTTTGACCCGGTAATCAACAAATTTTTCAAGTCTCAATTAATGGCTGACGAAAATCAAGCAAAGGTATTTTAGGGCGTGGGATAATTTTTTTTAATACGGCGTGAGTCGAGCGAAGAGAGAGTTCCGAGGCTTTAGTAAACACTCTCAGTACTTACCACTCACTCAATCGTCGCCGACTTGTTACTTCCGCGAAGAAAGGAGTTCGGGCCGAACGGATAATTTTAACTGTATTTAATATTGTTATTTCAAATAGATTTTCTTATATGTACCATCAATAAATGATTTTTAGAATTCATGCCTCAAGCTTCCCAGCTTTGATTGAAACAAAAAATAAACAAAAATAGAGAAGAAGAAGAAAAAAAAAAGAAAACACCCGATTCCTGTTCGGCCCGATGTAAAATAACGAAATAAAATTTGCGACAGACTAACCTGAGGCGGCTGAAGCCTCCACGCTGCCTCCAGAAACACGGCGGCTTCGATTTAATATTCGATAAAAAGAAAGAGAGAAAGAGAAAAACAAATTCTTTGAATAAATTACGTTTGAGTCGCATACAAAGAAACAAAAAAAAAAAAAAAATAATATGTATAAATATATACAAGAAATTGATGTTAAATAATTCTTCAACTTTTTCCTTTTCTTTTCCATTTTTTTTTTTTTAGTCACTATTTATAATTTTGTATATAATTATTCTTGATGATAAAAAGTGATATTGAATTTATTGAGATCTAGATTTTTTTTATTTCAAATTCTAAAATTTGAAATTGATTTTGCTACCCGAGTAAACGACATAAAAGTATGACGTTTATAATTTATTACCTGGTAGCAGCGTGAAGCACCACCTGTATCCGCATTAGCGTGGAGCCTCTCCAAGAGGACATTGGTGTATTTTGGTAAGCCGATGAACGCCGTGAAAAAGGAGATCGATTAGAAGAATGAAAAAAAATATTGAATCGAACTAATCCGTCAATCGTCTATTTTTATGGAATTGTAAAAATTCAACAAAATTTCATCACTAGAACAAAGGATCTAAAATTGTTCAAAGAGACAAACAACAACATCGAATTCTCTTATGAGTCTGCATTTCATTCCGTGATTATTAGTTTCTTTATCTTCGGAATACTCAAGTTTTTTTTTTTTTTTTTGTTTATAACAATTGACAATTTACCAAAAATCGCTAAATATACCACGCGGTAAAAAATTTCATTCTTTATTTCTCTTTAATTTAATAATATCATTATTAGTCTATTTTATCGAATCGTTAATTTCTTTTTTTCTCACTAATAAAAATTTTAGTAATTCAAAACGCTTTTGAAATAACGTTAAATTCGATATGCTAAACCGACCTAATGATTTTAAATCACTAAATTTAGTCACTAAGATATGACGCGATAATCAAAATTATTGCGTGGCATACAATTTATATTCAGATTTCGTTATCGCCGATTGTCTCAATATATATCGCAAAATATCCCCTTTCCCTCGGCGTTTTTCGATTCGTTATACTGACATCATGACATAATAATAATAAAAATAATAATAATAATAATAATAATAATAATAAACAAATGATTTGGCTAACTTCGTGTTAACGTGGTTTTAGATGTGAGTCTGCTGCGGGTTGTTATTTCTAGCAGCTTCCAAAACGACGAGGAGAGTGATGTCCCGTCGTCGATAGTCAAACAGATGCGGCATAGTTTTGTTTTTCTGTTTCATTTTGTTATTCCTTCCGTCAGAATTCCGTCTGACCTTCACGGGCGGGCCCAAAGCACGAAATGCAGTGGTGGATTGGGCCCGTCCGACGGGGGCGATCATCTGAAGCGAGGATGCATCATCGGAGCCAGCATCGGACCTCCGGGAAATCCCATCGGGGTCGCGAATGCTGGGTGCATCGCACCCGGCGGTAGGGCGCCTAACATACCTGTAAAAATAAAAAACGGATAAATTCAACCCGTATCTAACAGAGGGACTAAACAAAAGTTTATTTTTATCGCATATATTAAAAAACATATTCAACCATAGCATTTTTCAACATACTTACGTCAAACGCCCGCGGTCAGTCTTCGCGGATAATAATTATCTATTTATAGATATATTTTATTCATTACCTATCTATTAAATTGTATTTATTCATTCATTTCACCACCCACCCGACGTCGTTGTAATCAAATTTCATTCAATGTAAAAGCTTTTTGCGTATCGCACGACGTTGGGTAGAATTAAAAAAAAACTCTGACTGCTCGACGGAGAAATTCGAGCAACGGATAATCAGATTCAAACGATTTCTTGATAGTGGGAAGTGAATAATCAAGTAACTTGAAACAAGGATTATCAAAATCTGATTGTTTGTTGCTAGTTTTCTCCTGATGGATATCGCTTTTATCTATCTACTGATTTCTCTTATGTATCCCCATAATTGATTGGACTTGATATATTTGAATGTTATATTTCTCTTTTCAATGGTTTCAGACATACCCCATGTATGTGTATAATTTATATACGTATAATATGCAATAATATTAATTGCGATAGTATATGTAATATATATATGCTGGTACGTGAAATTCGTTACTTACTGTCGGTCAGGGTCAACTTATATAATTAATATGTATATATATATGTGTGACACAAAGCTAGGCTAGTGTGAATTATTATAGTTATAGTATATGTTCGGTGTTGCAAATTTTCTTATAATGAAACATTTCATTCAAAACTAAAAGCAAATATTGCGACCAAGATAATCGACTTTTTTTATATATGTATATAATATATATATACTTTTTTTTGCCATTTTTCATGAACTAGAAATAACTTTATAACTTATCAAAAAAATGAATTCTCGCGACAATTTTGTGTCCGGTACACAAATTATTAAAAAAAAAAACAATGGTTCAAAAAAATGATCTTGCTGTGTTGTTCGATTGATAAATTTCATAATCGTGATATAAAAATATAAAACTAAAAGGAGAAGAATTGTAAAGTCTATGTTTCATTGTATACACGAATAAAATAATTGGGTTCATGAAAAATGCTGCAACCTCTGGTTGAAAACTTCAAACAACGGACAAAACCGTGCCCAAAAAAGCATTTTCACTACTGTATCACAACACCAGGATTCAAGCTATAAATATCAATAGATAGGATATATTATGATGTATGGTTGGTATGGGATGGTAAGTGAATACGAGAAATAGTACCGTATAAATAGAAACAGTGAGTATATAGGCTAAACGAAATTAAAATTTAATAAACAAAAAGAAATTCGATGTATGATAATATGATGATATCAAAGTGATCGATCAGCCTGGACATTGAATGGCAAATCAAAGCCAGTTTTACCATGATTCCAAATTACCCTGTTGTTCTTTTATACTCAAAATGAAATAGCAAAGAATTTAAGTAATACGATAACAATTCAATACATTCAAATTGTTTTCCCCCGCTAGTTAAGAGGAAATGAAAGTCACGTGACCTCGATATGATTTACACTTGGAATTTTCAAACGCCATTTTCTCAGCCAAAACACATTCGATTGATGTGAAATTGATGTCAGTGACGTAGAAAAACTGAATGAAGGGCATGACGGTCGTGGATTTTCGAAAATCGAGACGTAATTACAGTTTTTTAACAATATTGTTCTGTAATCCAAGGAAGTGCTGCCTCTCTCCACGAGGGGCAGCACCTCCTTAGGTTACAGAACAATATTGTCACGCAAAATTCTAATTATGTCTTTCGATTTTCGAAAATCCACGAGCGTCCTGCCCTTCATTGAGTTTCTCTACGTCACTGACAGCAATTTCACATCAATCGAATGTGTTTTGGCTGAGAAAATAGCGTTTGAAAATTCCAAGTGTAAATCATATCGAGGTCACGTGACTTTCATTTCACCTTAAAAATGTTTCGAATATAGGCGCTGGAAACGAATTAATGATTTTAAGGTATTCAATGTCAGCCTCGATAATTGAATTCTATATCAATTCCAGTCGCCTAGGGATAAAAGTAGTGATAATAATGACAGCGAATAAGATATCGGCGATGGTGATGACGAAGATGTGTGAATGTATGTATGTGAACGGAAGAAAACAAAGAAAAAAAAATTAGTAGTAACGATGATAATGATGATGATGATAAAAATAAAAAGTAATAATATGAGAATATAGGCCATGTCACCGCATGCTATTTGCTAAGGACCAACCTTGTTGCACTTGTATAAAACACGGTTTTAGTAACCAGACTGGGAACGTTCGTTCAACACTCACCGAGGAGTGACAGGGCGCCCTGCAAACGCACCGTTATAACGTAAACGTACGACGCTGTTGTCAGTTCAGCGCATGGGTGAGAATCCTGAGTATGCTATTATTTTTTCTGCATTTTTTTTTCTCTGTTTCATTTTTATTTTTTTTCATTTCTTCAATTTATATATGCTCATGTGATTCTGGATTTGATAGTCGACGTCGTTTTGGATATCGGATAATTTCAGCAAATAAATATTCTTCTCTTTCCGTTGCACATAAATTCTTTTAACTTTATTCATACTATAGGCTCAGACTGACGGTTTATCCGATATCCTTTACGATCCGGTCGAATAAACAAAAAGCTATTGAGAAAATGAGGAAATCAAAACGGTGTACCGTAACTTTATGAAATTTGATTTAATAAAAAAAAAAAGGAAAAAAAATTACAATATTTAATCAATAATTTTGACTGTTTAAATTCCACCGGACTGAATAAGATCAAAACAGAAAAAAAAAACCATCCCCAAATCAATCTACCCACCATTCGATAAGAAAAAGAAAAAAATTCTATAAGCTCAACCCATCTGTAAATAAAATCAATATTCAACCAGAGAAAAATCATGTGTTTTCTTCATATAGAATAGTAATTGTTTTTTTTAAATATATATATATATGGCGTGTACAAACGCACACACACACACACATGATATAATTATGCAATATTTATCAATTTTCTCTCAGTTTCCCGAAAGATCTCATGAAAAAAAAGCTTCTTAGGACGGAGGGTTTCAGGAGTCTGACGTTAATTTTACCATTTTTTTTTTGTTTTGTTCTTTTAATTGGAAAATAGGAAAAAAAAGGACGAGATAATACGAGTCAGGGGGGGGGGGGAGAGGCGAGGGATTAACACATCGGACACTTACCTGGAGGCAGGCCCATGGGGGGCGGTCGCATCATGTTACCTCCGTGAATGAGAGCGGGTGCAGCCAGAGTCATAGTAGGTCGCATTAACGGAGCCATAAGGGCAACGGAGCTGACCGGCATAGCGGCGGAGGCTGGAACCATCACAGTTTGGGGTGGTCGTTGGAATCGTTGTTGTTGTTGCTGAAGCGCGCTGAGCGCAGCTTGCTGTCTATGTTGCTGGTCTTGATACGCAGCTGCCGCGGATGCCGCAGCTGCAACGTGCTGCTGGTGTTGATGGTGCTGATGCTGTTGGTGCTGGTGCTGTTGGTGCTGCTGATGCTGCTGCTGCAGAGCAGCTACCTGCTGCGATGTTTCGGACTGCGTGGGTCTGGGGTGATCTTCCGTTTGTCTACGCTGATATTTTGGTAATCTGGCTCGAATTTCTTCCTGAAAATTTGAATAATTTTATTAATTGAATGTTGATTAGCAATTTTAAGGGCGAAAAAGTACGGAATGTGTTATTTTTTTACTGATTTTAAGGGTAACATAAGGGATAAGAGTAATTTCTACTGGTCACGAAATTATCTAGAATGGACTAGGAATTAATTCGATTCAATTTTCGATCATAGAAAACCAAATAAAGTACTGAGAGTTGATTTTCTGGCAATAAAAAGGTTTGAAAATTCGATATTAGACTATTTTGAGGTGTAGATTGATTTTCCTGCTATAAAAACGTTCTAAAAGTTATGAATATCGTATTTCTTAATATAAAATGGTCGAAGAAGGGGTAATAATCAATTTCCTCGCGACGAAAGAATTCAAAAGGGCCTAAATACTCAATTTACAACCGAATCAAGGTCGGAATGAGACTCAAACTGATCTCGCAGCTCCAAAAGTATCCAAAAAGTACTGAAAATTGAAAAACAGTTGAACTCTCACCAGACTAAGATCCTCCTGTGGGTGAATAATTTTACTCGCAGCTCCGGTGGTGGCTATGAGATTAACTTTCTGATCGTTTGTACTATTGCTAGAGAGTCCAGCTCCGTTATCTCCGCCTCCGTACGCAGGAAACGTGGGTTTCATCGGTCCGATACCGCCTCCGGCTATAGAAGTTATCGGCTTGAAATCAGCGCCCAGAGGCATAGACCCGGGCGCCGAAGACGTGGCGGTGGATACGACGCTAGGAAAAAGTGGTCTGGCTGTCATATTGGCGGCAGAAACCGGCGGCATCCCTGGCGGCATTCCCGGCATCCCTTGCATCATCCTGTTCAAATAGAAGACCAAACGATATTAAAAATCTACTCGGTCGGTGTCGTAACGCATTTTGGAGTGAAACAAAAATTACCCGGGACCCATAAAAGGCGGGCCGACGGGACCCATCGGCCCCATCATCTGATGCATGTGCGGAGGAAACTGTCCCATGTGCGGAGGCATCCCGTGGTGACTAGGAAGGCCCGGCATCACCCCTGACATCATGCTGGAGCCTGTAGGAACTGCGCCGGGTGCCGAACCCAGGAGACCTTCTGGCTTTGACTTCTTGGGCGCGGGTTCATCCTCGCCGGAGCTCGGAGACCCTGGACGACCTCCGTTCCTTTGTCTCTCGTGTTCTTTGGCGTCGTTTGGTGGGATTCCTTCCATACCGTATATTTCGATCTCTATGTTACTCCGATTAGGCAAGGAATTTGGAACCTTGTCGATAGCCTCTTTGTGAACCTGGGGATACGGGGAATATTAATTCAAACGAAGTAGCAGTTTTTTTCAAATAGAGTGAAAATCTTTGTGTTGATATTCTGGTTCTTAATATTGAATTTGGGTCAAAACGATGGTTAGATAATGTTGATACATCGTCGATTCTCACCTGCATGCAATGTATGCTGAGTCCTGGTCCGGTGTATAATTTTTTATGGCAAATATGACACTTGAAATGTTTCGCTTTTTGATGCTGAATGAGAATTTTTTCGTCATCAAATTCCCTGTTACAGTACCTGAAGTTCAATGATTTAAGGAAAGTGGCAGATATATAACGTGAAAAAAAAAATATATATCAGCCTTTTATCGAGTTTGTGTCGTCGTTAAATCGGAGTCTGCGATACAGCCTGTGACCTAGAAATATATTTCTTAGGGATAATATGAACATATATGCGTCAAGGATACCAGCACCAGGGCCTCGACTGCTTCTTCTTCTTCCGTCCCATGTCAGATTAGTTTCTTCAATAACTTTTTATTCACTCGTACGAACGACGCGTATCAACGCAACACGGTATTACGCGTTTGATCGGTCGCAATACGTATATCAAACTAGTCGGGATATGAAGTATGAACTATGAGGAAACGTAGCGATTAAACACAGTCGGTATTACAAAATGGCCGTACGCACTGGGCCGGAGGGGGAAAGTCGGGCTCACGACACGCGAGGGACGAGTGGGGATGTGAATCGGTCTTTACCAGGAGTACCAGATAAAGAAAAAAAAATAACCAGCGAAAAAGCGCGCGATATTCAAATTTACTTGATTATCATAATCAT
>JAFFZH010013214.1:0-32545 GCA_018420115.1 Euura saliciscinereae
GCAATGAAACACAGATGGGATCCTCAAATCTGGGCGGCATAATTTTACTCGCTGAAACACAGATGGGATCCTCAAATCCGGACGGCATGGTGAAATGCGCTTGGGCCCAAATGCAGTCCTCTCCTTCCAACGTCAGAGTGAAATGCGGTCGAGGCGAAATGCAATTGCACACACGAAACCTGGCACCGTTTAAAGCTTGTATCAGGCCCTTTAATTGGTTCATTTGCATAATTTCTCATTCGAAAACTGAAGGCACCTCAGAAATTTCGCCAAAGACTTTTATAGAAGAATTTCCCATGAAATTTGTTTTCCTAGTTTTTTCGATGTAAGGTAAATCACTCGCTATATTCAAATTGTATACACCAATATATTTAGCTATACAAGATTTAAAAGTATAAGTATAATGTATAATATTTGTATCACTACAAATCAAGTGGTTGGTCCTGAGTGTAGATGCGAAATCAAGTCATTTCAGTCAGTGATTATGCGACTACAGTTTACTTGCAGGAGATTTAAGTCATTAAATAATAAAAAAGAAATACATAAACAAAAGCCAGACTCCTGCGCAAGCAGTCTAGATTCACATAAGCTACTGGAGCACACTGGAAATGTATATATTTTTATGATATTATATAACAAATTTTTTTTATTTTCGTGAGGACCATAAGTTCATTCTCACATGTTGCTTGTGACCAAATGCGAACTCCTCTTATCTTTGCTACTGATCGAAAACAGCATTTATTTTCCAGCCTCAGTTATTTCTTTATCAGAGTACATAAAATCCTTATCTGAACGTAGTTACATGGTCAGAGACTCAGAGTAATGTTGAAGAAATGAAATATTTTTTTTAGTACATGTGCAGTTCGAATTCCACATTCCTCGTCGTAAATGATATTCAAATTTTCCCGCTCGCCGGAATTCTACGGTTCTCGGCTGTTCGCAGCGCCACCTATAACGTGGGATTTTAGGACCACCTTTAGACGCCTAAATCTGTGGACTGTGGACTCAATGAGTGCGTTCGTAAAGTCTACTTTGTCCGCGGTCCGCGTTAGCGATTGGTTCATTCTGTTCAACTCGATGTCGCGATTGGTTACCATGCTATGGTCCGCGGACTGAGTAGACTTTACGAACGCACTCTATGTCTCCTTCTACCCCATGTCCATGCCCGTGCTCAAATTATTCGTATTTCGAATCGCAGAGGAACTATTCGATTTGATTCAATCCGACCTCTATCGTACAAGCCCTATTTTCAACCTCTTGTAATCAAATTTCAAAAATAAGTTATTAATCAACCTGCCTCGATCGACATTAAGATTGAACGATGAAAGACGCTGTGCGAAGTTTATCGTCGTTGCCGAACCAAGAGCCAGTTCACGGTAACGGGGAGGTAATCATAAAGTTTGAAACGAGAATGTTGAGGTTAGAATCGATTTAGGTTAGGTTATAACGAATAAAGTTTATTGAATATCCTGTGCATAATTCACATTCCGCGCAGGGTCCACAAATCGAAGAATCGCCAGCCAAACAGAAATTGAGAGGATGGCTGAATCGACATCTGAAAATAAAAATGACAGACGGTCGCGTACTGACCGGTGCATTTTTGTGCACGGATCGTGATGCCAATGTCATTCTTGGATCCTGCTCCGAATATTTATCCGAAGAACACACGGAGGCCAGAGCCCTCGGTCTTGTCATGGTGCCTGGACGACACATCGTCACAATCCACTTGGACACCTGATTTCTAACATAAACATATAAATAATGTACGTGTTGTGTAATCAATCGTTTTATTAATTGTTTAATAAATATTTATTCGTAACATTATTCCCATTCTGAATAATATTTATCCGCAAATGGTTCAATAGTCTATCGTTTATTCGAATCCACGAATCTGACAGCCATGATTCGTCTCGCACGTGCTGCCACAGTGCGATGACAGCACGAAATTCCATAGTCTGTCTTCCGAGCTGTCAATCGTTTTATCAAGTAGAGAAATTCTCCTCTAAACCGTGAGACTCCGGTCTTCTTCTTCAGACAGAATGCACGACGCCTACGAGGCCGCTCCTCTGCTGAAATTGACGGTTCAAATCGAGTCGATAGCGGCTTACGGTAATAACAACTCGACATAACCTCAATCTTTGATCATTTTCACACGCCCCGTATTTTTTAGTTATTCGTAGTTATTGTCTAGATAATATATCCGTGTTTTTTTAATTTATAGACGATAATTTATTGATCGGGACGAGACAGGGACACTTGCTGATGTACAATGTTCCCCCAAAGTCTAACGACAAGCAAGAATTGGAGCTGCTACGTTATGGAAAGAATTTCAGCAAGAAACCAATTATGCAGATGGAAGTTGTGCCCGAGTGTAATTTACTGATTCTTTTGACCGGTGAGCGAATACAGGAATCAACTTGAAGACTGGTTTTTTATCGTTTGAATTTACACTCAATTTCAGACAACATAATCTGCGTTCATGACCTGAACTCTGCGACTGTACCGCAGATATGTCAGCTACAAAAAACGAGGGGTGCGACGCTGTTCGTTTTGGACGTACAACACACCGAGAGTCTGACGGGAGAGAAGAATACAGTAATTCGCATGTGCGTCGCCGTGAAACGGAAATTGCAGCTCTATTACTGGAAATCGGCAGAGTTTATCGACTTTGGAAACGAACTTACCGTTCCCGATGTTCCTAGAGTATTGTCATGGTGAGAATCACCCTGCCCAATGTTATGGTGTTTCGACAACGTCTGATATTAACGATTCTCTCAAGGTGCGGCGAGACTTTGATACTGGGATTCCGCGGGCTGTCTTACATGCTTCTAGACCTCAACGGCAAGACCAAAGAGCTATTCCCGAGTGGAAAATCTCCCGAGCCTGGGATAACAAAACTGTCCGAGTCCTCGTTCGCGCTGGGAAAAGATTCTCAATCGATTCTCATGAACACGGAAGGAGAATTGGTGCAACACAATTCCGTTAAGTGGGCGGATCCCCCTAGCGCCACAGGTATAAATATCTCAATGATAAATATCAAACGCTTCAACAGAGTAACAATCGTTTAATTTCCAGCCTGGGATGACCCGTTCCTAATGGGAATAATCAACGATACCCTCGAAGTTTACACTCTGGAGGGTTGTATGCAAATACAGACAATCACCGAACTCAACAAAGCCAGATTATTGTACAGATGCAAGCAGGGGCTAGTCTACGTTGCATCCGTCAGCCAAGTCTGGTGCGTCCACGCGGTTGAAGTGACGCAACAAATCAGAACGCTTCTTGAACAGAATCAATTCCAGCTTGCCTTGAAACTGACTGTAGGTGTTCGAGTTTCGTTTGAGGAGTCAAATTTTTCATTCACTCTTTCTTTTTACTCATTCATTTCTAGAATTTATCCGACGTAACGGATGAAGAAAAGGCAAAGAAGACTTACAAGATACAGACGTTGTACGCGCATCATTTATTCGCGAATAAAAAATTCGCCGAGTCTATGGATCAGTTTTTAGCATTGGGAACCGATCCTTACGAAGTGATCAGACTGTTTCCCGACTTGGTTTCTCAGCCGACAAACGCAAACGAGGCGAACGAGCCAGTCACGGCTCAGCCGACGCTGCAAGATCGAGATTTGGAACAGGGACTACTCGCCTTGATAAAGTTCTTGACGGAAGTGAGACACAAGTTGATGGGAGATACAAAGACGAAAGGAAATGGAGACAGAGATCCAGCGAAAGAAGAAAAGGCAAAGAACATGACGGCAGTCGCTACTGAGCAGCTTTTAAAAATAATTGACACCACTTTGTTGAAGTGTTATTTACAGGTGAGCAGAAGGAAAAGATTGAATGATCGGAGAGACGGTTCAAATTTTTCCGAATTCTATTTCAGACAAACGACGCTCTGGTCGCTCCGCTGCTGCGATTGAATCATTGTCACTTGGCGGAGTCTGAGAAAACGCTATTGCAGCATCAAAAGTATCCCGAGTTGATTATCCTCTACCAGACAAAAGGCCAGCATAAAAAGGCGCTGGAATTGCTTGAGAAACAGTCGAACGAAATTGATTCGAGCCTCCGGGGTACCGAAAGGACGATTCAATATCTCCAACACCTGGGGAAAGATCACATGGACCTCATACTAAAATTTTCTGGCTGGGTTTTGGAGAAGGATCCGGAACAGGGGCTCAGAATATTCATGGAAGATGTACAGGTGAAGATTATTTATTGAAAATGTTACATCGTTAGAGTTCAAATTATGAAATATTCGTCTCTGCAGGAAATTGAGCATCTGCCACGGCCCAAGGTGCTGGATTATCTCCTCCGTTGTCACAAGGACCTGGTGATAACGTACCTAGAGCACGTCGTCCATTTGTGGGAAGACACCAACCCGCTTTTTCACAACGTTTTGGTGCATCAATACAAGGAGAAATGTTTATTGGGGATGAGCGTGAGCGCCACACCTGCGGAAAGACAAAATGCTCAGCATCTCAGACAAAAGTTGCAACAGTTTTTGGAAAAGTCGACCCATTACACCCCGGAAACGGTCTTGGTTCACTTGCCGTTTGACTGCTTATTCGAAGAACGCGCCATCATCCTGGGCCGCCTCGGACGTCATCAGCAGGCCATTTCCATTTACGTGAACCTGCTGAACGACGTCCCGAGGGCGATTCAATACTGCAATAACGTTTACGCAAAGTACCAAAGTCAGAAGAATTTGGATAAGGGAAAACACCAGGACGGTGCGGACGAAGTTTACGTTACTCTGATCAAACAGTTGTTGAAACCAGACAACGAGGGAGTCTTGACTGCCGGCGAGTATTTTATCTTTTCGACCAAATCGATGTTTGAATTTTTGTTAATTTGAATTCCACGCATAGGGTGTAATCCAGAAATTCAAAGAACAGCTCAGCCAGATTTGGAAACGGCTTTAGAATTGCTGGAGGAGCACGCGGCGAAGATAAAACCACTGAAGGCCCTCGAGGCACTGGAGGACAAGGTCCAGATAAGCAGGATAAGACATTTCCTCGAAGCGAGTTTACAGAATAATTTAAACGAACGACGTAGAACCCAGGTTCTGAAGGGTTTGCTATATGCGGAACACCTTCAAGTTCAAGAGCAAAGAATGCACCACGAATCCCAGAGCGTTTTAATGACCGAATTCAACATTTGTCCGGTGTGCAAAAAGCGCTTTGGAAACCAGAGGTGGGTACAGTAATTACACGACAAACATATCGTTCCTCGTTTGCATTAGTTATCTCAAGCTATTTTAAACTCGGAGGATTTACGATAAGGTAATCAATGTTTATTCTTATTTCAGTGCTTTTGCTAGGTACGCAAACGGCGATATTGTTCATTATTCGTGCCAGGAACGAAAGACGTAGATCGAACATTGTGATATTGCATTATTTTCAAAAATATCATCAAAGCCGCTGTTTACTTTGACGATTAATCACAAAATTTGATTTTAAATATTTGAAATTACATAAAATTTATCAAATATCTCGTATCAATGTATGTATGTATGTAATCTGTAAAATAACATTGCCCAATGTACGAATCTTCAATTAAATACGATCCTTACTTTAGGTATGCAAAGCGAATAATTATTCAAAGCCGAATTATCCAATCCCTACACTATCGCTATTCTCATCCTATCTACACGTTAGAAGCCGGAAATAATACGATTCAATAGACTTATTGAAAGCCTATGTGCTACAGAGAATCCTCTGTCCTGAGAATATCGCCTTTTTTAAATCGAAAAAGAAACAAAAAAACAATACAGCGTAAAAGTAATAAGAATCATTGAAGGATGGGGCGTGCCCATCGGTAGAAAATGTGTAAACGGGGCCGATGATGTCATACGCCGTAGTGTATCAATGCGCCTAATGTCACCGTAGTCCCGTAGGTCTATAGTTTTTCTGTATTACGATTTACATGACCGTTATTAAAGCGGTTGATTCGACAGATTGGGAAATGAATTATCATCGGGGCTGTGGTCCGGTTATTTAACGCTGAAACAATATATTTCGTATCGTTAAATCATTTATTGAACTCCGGCTCGTTCGCGGGTAGTGGGACTACATTTCCACGGCGAACTCCGGACGCCGTATGGCCAGAGTTGGTTGCGCGCCGGTCGTGTGAGTGAGTAGACGTACCGAGTGAATCTTGAAGTGGTTTGTCGTGTAATTTGTGCAGTTTTGTATGCAAGTTTTTAGGTGAAACTGTGTTTTGGAGTATTTTCTCGACCGGGTGAGTCACATGTCTTCGCAATCGTAATAAATTAACATAAACGTTTTCAACGTTTGGTCGATCGCAGGGTCTCAACGGGCGGAATCACTCGCTTAAAAATGGTGGTCGCGAGACCTCGCTCTTCGCACATCTTCATTTACTGATTGTAACAAACTCGGAGTACAATCTAAACTTGTCCGATAACTCTACGTCAACGACGCCAATGAATCGACCGATATTTGTTTCAACCTTTGGACATTTTAGGATACTCAATATTTCGTGTCAATTCGTTCAAGCGGCGTCCACTTTGCCAGCAAAAAAATTCTAGTTTGTACCCCGTTCTTGTTTATCGAGAATAATAAAGAAAATAATAATTCTTTCCGTTTCTCTCCGATGATTATAACGATCGAAAAATTATGTTCGAATACCGCTGGCTGTAAAAATTTCGACTGTTTCGAAATTTATTCACCTGTCATGATCAGAGTTCATCGCCGGATTCGGCAATGATCTAATAATCCGACCTAGCAGAGTCAACAATGCGATTTGAGCCCGTTTTTCTCATTTATCACATTCGTTATTCAATTGTTGATGAAGCGTTCCGTGTGTTTACTGTTACGTCAAGCCGGTAGGCGCAGGAGGTGGCTACGTTTGCTGAATAAATTAATACGTTAACAGTACAGAGAGTCCGTCTCTGTCCTCGTCCGTTCTCTGGTTTTGCCGAGACGAGTTTAAATGTAAAAAAAAAAATGAATAACGCCTACGAACAGAGGCGCGTATTCGACACACAGTCTTTTTTTTCGTTGCGTGTCAGAGTCCCTTTCGACCGTAGCTGCGTGTTTCTTCCTCCTTTCGTACTTACTGGAGGAATGTTCTAATTTCGTCACGGTATAAAACGCGGCTCCACGACTCTCAACGGAAATAGTATGTTTGCAAATATTTAAAAGGGGTTAAAATAATTTCTCCCCTCCTTTCTGGTCACGAAATAAAATTCCGTTTCAACGTCGGAAGATTAGTTGGACAAACCAAAGAAGATTAAGAAGCGGGGTTATTTTTTACCGCTACAACTCATCCCGAGACTCTGTCTTTCTTCTCCTAAAGCGGGTCTAGACTCCCTCGGCCGTTATCACTTTTATAGTCGCAACGCTGATCGTCTACGATATTATACTTCGTGAAATTAGATCATCACACGTCATAGCAGCGATCGATTAAGCCGACATACCTATCTTTTTTATTTCACCTTATCTAACTCGTTATTTCCAAGATTCTAAGCCAGTTCTAATAATTGTTCGTGTTTCGAATTTTTTATCGCTAAAAATCGGGGCTAATTTTCAAACTCGTTACAGTCAAGCGACATATATTCGATTTATAAACTTTCTCGCGATAGTACGGAGAGTGAGTCTCGCCTGTCGGATCGTAACGCGTATCAAATAGTAGCCCGTAACTGTACATACTCCGGCGTGTGAACAAACGAGGTATTCATTCACTCTGTGTTTTGTTCTCTGTTCCATCCAGAGTTCCGTAGAGTGTTTAGCTATAGGTATACAACATGGCGCAGAACTGCTTCGTAATCTTTTAGTTGCGGCAAAACGTTCCGTTAGATTGGACGGACGGTTACTGAAATAAAACTTGGAAAAAATGGGATAAAAAGACGTAGAAAAGTGAAAAAAAATCAACTCTCGGAAGATATTTTCGACGGTATATTTCAGTCGAACCCTCGTTGACCTGATTTCTCATTGAGACTATGATAATAACATATGTATACACGCTCAGCGCACCCTTCCTTTATATTACTAAATTGGGTCAAGCTCTATAGGCACCTGTACGCGGTTCTCACTTTTTCTAAAACCTTAGCTAGGCTTCCTACCTGCTCTTTTAGTTTTATGATGTGGCTCCCGGTCTCTTGCCCTTTGTTCCGATTATTATTCATTCTTTGTATGGGGGAAGAAATGAAGAACAAAATATACATTTTATATCGTATTCTATTTATTTATATCGATAATAATGCAGAAAAATAAGATCTCGTTTTGGAATTTTCATAATCTTTCCAACACTGATGAGGTGCGTGTAAATAGTCGGTGACACGGGTCGGCAAATGGTAAATTAGCGTAAATGCGGACGTGACGTTGTGGTTGAGCAGTGGACCAACGAGCTTCATTATTCACATTTACAGCAATGCCCTTTTCGTTGCAGAGGATAATTATTGCACAGTAGAAGAGGTGGCGACAGCCTGCACTTCATAATCGCTCGATACGGGACCAAATTGATTTTATTTGATTTTTTTTTCTAAAACAAAAGACAGAAAACTATTCCCAAAACGAGCCATAGACGTTCTAAAGGTGTAGCGATCAACTCTGTGTTAAATCGTGGACGGATAAAAAGATTGTGCACCTTGACGTAATTGACGATTGCGTAATCAGATATACACGCACTCTCTCTGATCGGCTTCTCTCGATCTTTTACAAATTACAATTATATTACTGCCTGTGGATATCTCGAACTTGTAAGGTTTTAAGGGGGTGCTGTACTCGATTTTTTACGAACTAAGTCCTAAAAAAATAGATTCTCAGCGGAATTCTAGATGCGATTTCGAACAAATGAATGCAAAAATATTTCAGTTCCACGCAAAAATGTAGAAATGGCATTAAACTGAAATATTTTCGCATGTAGAATTCCGCTACGAATCTAGTTAGCCTCGGCCTGAGATATTTGTACCCCCTTAATTTTTCGAGACCAAACAACGAAATATCGTATTCTACGCATTTTTATTCGCCGATTATTGATTCTGGGAGTTTTAGTCGATCGACGTTGGTTGACATTTTGTCGGTTGAATATATAGCTACGTAGCTGGATATTTACAGGTGTCCCGGTCTTCCGAGCTCCCGTTTCTGACGGCTATAGACTCGATCTGAGTAAGTCCTGGCGGCGTCACGAAGACTCGGAGGGTAGAAAATCAATAGCCATCTCTTTGCGAGCATGAATGTGTGTTGCGTCTGTCTTCCTCGTGTTTTACGCACGATTATCATGACAATTATTCATTCGATCGTCACTCTAATTCGAATTAAACTATTTGAAGAGAAACTCGAGACCCGGAGTCATTCAATTTCTCCATTTTAAGGATGCACACGCGCCTCACCTTCTGTCTCAAAAGTGAGGGAAAAGAGGCACAATAAAATAAAAATTAGATACAGCAATTATTTTCTAAGCCAGCAATAATGAACATCGAAATCCTCTTTCTATGCGATGAAACTGAATTTGACCAAATTAGAAACGGCAAAGTTTAGACATCACGACGCTTTAAAACAAAAGGAATCATTAAGATGCTCCGGATATTTTTCTTCATCAGATTCGAGTATATTTCGGCTAGTTAAATAAAAAAACAGTAAATGTGGATATATTTCACCATTTTCACCATCCTGTTGATATTTGAGCTAAAGTTCATAAGGCTGAAGCTAGCAGCCAAACATTTCAATTTTCATAATATTCCCAAAAAGTTTTTATACTTCGGCCTCGTTCTTTCATTTCAATCGAATTCCGCACGTTTTGGCTGCTAATTATGATGCTGACCTAAAGATTCAGATGCTTCCTATCGTAAACATTTTTTTTTAATTTATTTTTTATTATCGCTCTTCCCAACACTTTTGACACAGAAGGTCTATAGTCTATACATCCTCAAGACCCCAACGCCCACTCTGCTTCTGGTAATCTCGCATCAGAAATGACGTCAGTTAATTGAACCTAATTTGAACCAAGTGTACCCTCAGACGCACGAGAATGTCATTCATCGCGCGTGTTTCGGGGCGGAATATATTATAATCGTGAAAATTATCTCACAATTTATCATAAATTGACCCCCGATTAGATTCCGAACACCGACCGTCGATGCGGACACGAATCGTCATCGAAAGTCTACCGATAGCCGTTACTCATGATTTTTTCGAGCCTTTAGCCGCGGTACGAATCGGGTGTTAAATTATTACGCCAGCGATGTGTTATTTTACGCTAGTGACATCACGCCCGAAGAATATCGCGTCATCTCGACACGCGGAAGATACTCGGTCGAACGTTTAAAACCTTTGGAGAGATTAACGTCCATCGTACGTGCAGTTGAAGGTGACTCACGCTCCTCTGCACAGTCCGTCTAATCGTCGGACGGGAATTAAAAGAGTTTCGAGTACAAAATCAACCAACAGCTAATCGTAAATCGTAATTATCTATCCGTTGGCTCTTGATACATAGAATAAATACATAAATACATATACGAGCTCGGAGATAGACGTTATCGACTGTCCCTCGACGTTTTATTCCTCCTTCATGTCGTTGAGATAAAGTACATTCCCTTCGTTCATCGAGATGCTCGTCGATTACGTTGTTTCGAGTCATACCATGCGGAACGTGAGGCTGAACCGCTAACACGATCGCAGGAAGGAAGAATTCGTCTGAAACGTAAACGCGCGTAACGGAACTTTCGATTGAACGACGTATATGTGACATTCCGGGCCAAATCGACCTGCCGGTGACCCTCGACCTCTCAGATGTGGTCCGTGATTTTTTTTTAAGTCACTTTTTCTACTCTAAGTAGCAGTTACATATTTTTCCAAATAAATTTGAGGGCGTGGTGAATTTTCAAAGTTTCTTTTTCAATACCTCGATGGCTGTGATCGAGAAATCTGAGAAAATTCTCGAAAATTATATGTCAGAAATGAAATTTTATTACCCAAATTGCATAACGTCCAAATTTTTCCGTCGACCTGATTTTCAGATTTTACGAATGAAGAATGAATTAAAAAATAAAAATTGAAGTTTAGATCAATATACCGTGGATTTATTGAATCATAATAAATCGTGATGAAAGTAAGATTTAAATAATAATAAAAATTCATAAAATTGAAAAAGCTAACAAATCAGGTCGAAGGAAAAGTTTGGACATTATGCAATGTGGGTAAAAAACTATTCATTTCTGAGAGATACTTTGTTGAGAATTTTTTCAGATTTTTCGGTCGCGGCCATCGAGGTGTTGAAAAAAAAACTTTGAAAATTCACCACGCGCTCTGATTGATTTTGAAAAATCATGGACCAGATTTGAGAGGTCGAGGGTCACCGGCAGGTCGATTTGGCATGGAATGCCCCATATGGAACAAGACAGAGAAACACCTGTTTCTGTCTTGTTTATGTTTATAATGTAACTAAATTCTATAAATAAACCACAATATACGAGTATAAACGTTGTTAAGACTACAATTGACAAATTATCAATTTCCTCGTCTAAAAAAAAAAAAGAAAGAGAATAAAAAGTAAAGTCAGTCTTATTTATAACTGCATGATTAATTGGTGACGTAACACGTTTTTACTTTGAAACTTGTTTCGACGATATGCTACTTCTGCGTAGGATTAACTCTACTAAGTTTCAAAATATACAAAATAAACACTAGCCGTTCGTTTTAATTTGTAAATTAGATTCCGATATAAATTTAGACACAGTCACCCATCCTCAACGGAACGTGAGAGTCTACTAACCAAACCGAACACATCGTCTGCTACCCGGTGTTCGATAGAATACAGAATATCGTGTTTACAAAAAAAAAAGAAAATATATATAATATATCTACGTTTTTTTTTACCAAGAAAAAATCAACATCGTCTACAAATATCAATTCGATGACAGACACGTGAAGAAAATTACGCGATTCCAGTCAGATATACGAGGGCGCGGTCGATTCACGCTCTCGCTACTCCCTGCCTGACGGTTAGGTTAGGTTCTCTCGACCTTGTTTCGTCGATTATTATTATTATTATTTTTTCCACTTCTCACGAGTCGATTGTTGTGTACGTCCCTGTTTAATTTAAATTTAGTTCTTCGTAGTGTTATTTTTGTAGCAATAAACTTTTCGAAATTGTTATTATTATTTTTTTCACTGTCTACATTGAAGAATTAAAAACTTTTCAGTGTAATGTAACGGATTTATGAAATTTATGAAATTCGGGGACCCTGCGTCGACGATACTTTCAATTGACGTTGATTCGACGCCGGACAGTCCTTTAGATTTTTTTCGTACATGCCCTCCTTGGCGTTTAATAAGGAAGTGATTGTCTATTTGATATTTCATTTATGTCAATTACAGGAGTGCCCTTGAGAAGGGTAACAGAGTTGTGAGCTGTTGGTCCGACTGCAAAAATGACGACCGACATCTCGGTGGTGCGCGGGGGTTGGGACCCGACGCTTCAACAGGAGATTGTCGACGAGTACGAATACGATGGAGGAAATTCAAGTTCCAGACTATTTGAACGATCTCGTATAAAGGCTTTGGCCGGTAAGAAATTTCACACATTTTATCGATTATTATCTCAATTTCAGATAAAAACGTCATCGTCGTAAAACCCAGTTGAAATTTATGTTAGTTCTTGCTCATTCTTTCTGAATATTTTATTGCAATTCAACCGTTGAACCGTCGTGGCACAACGTTACTGTAGTATTGTCCAGGAAGTGGGTAAGCTATGCCGCAATGTCCGGTGGTGATAAACTTATTGCAGTTGTGGTTTTAAAATCGACTTCTTCCACTTTAGTCTTTAACGCGTTCTCGTTTGACCAACATCGAACTGGTTCAGTCATTAATTGACCCGATTCAATTCATCTTTACGCTTCTTTTCTGGAAGGGCTTTAAAATATTGCGACCGAGCGATTCAACACAGTGGCAAAAATCGATCAGAATGTGTATGAAAAGTCTGTGAACAAGACTGCTTTGCGAGATACAGATAAAACACAATTTAATACCTGTGTAATTTCTCGCGGCTAATCTAGTCCGTCTAATTAGATCCCATTTGATCGCACTGTGTTATCTTTTATTCTGTGTGGTTCTATTTGAACAGAAACTGTTTATCGATGGATGAGATATTTTTGTATTTTGATTGATATTTTTTCGTCATTTTTATGTTTTGTAAAACGAGAAATATAATTCGGAATGATTGAATAATCTTTCTTTTTTCTAAAGTCATTCTCTCGTTATACCTTATCGAACAGTGGTTGCTTCTTATCACGCTGGGCGTTGACTAGGGTTCGAGTAGCTTTCCTTCGTATCGGCACTAAATGCGGTGTTTAAAAGCTTTTTACAATTAAACTACAAATTTTCGTTAATTGGCTATTACGAACCTCTTGTACTTGAACATTTTCCCTTATCTATATCTCAAATCTAAGGTGAAACAAATATTTACCCCGCTTTGACTCACTCGCGATTTTCGGACACACCTTCCATCCAGAACAAACACTGTTGTAACAGTTATCGGACGATGTAGTTCTGGGCTCCACTTTTCACTTCTAAATTTTCTCGATTTGTGTTTTATTTATTCTCAAGCCAGTTTTTTATACACAGTTTTGTTATAAAACTCATCATACGTAACTGAAGTGGTAAAGCCCTCAGGTAGCCGGGAGTGGTGACAAGGTTCTGGTTTAATCTTATCGAGTGATAATCTTCATCAGAGTTAGAATACACTCGAAAACTGAAATTAGACTTAAATAAATTTTGATTTGACTAAGCAATTAACGGTTCTGGACAATTTAATATTGCCTAATGTCTGAAATGGAACAATCAAATAGAATATCTTTCAACGAACCCTTGGAGGAATTCTATGATAAAGTTGTTCTTGATCTACGAGGTAAGAAGTAATCCTTAAATCAAGTTATTCGATTTTGAAACTGTTTTATTTGATAGTCTCAATACTCGCAACAACGACGAGTTTTGTTCTGATACAGTGATTCAGCTGGTGAAGTAAATTAACTTTTCGTTCTTTATTTTTTCCAGGTGAACGTGAGTCGGTGCAGAAGAAGACATTTCAAAAATGGGTAAACTCACACTTGGTACGATGCTCTTGCCGCATCGGAGATCTCTACGTCGATCTCCGCGACGGAAAGATGCTGATAAAATTATTGGAGATACTTTCCGGTGAGCGATTACCGCGGCCCACAAAGGGAAAGATGCGTATCCATTGCTTGGAGAACGTTGACAAGGCGCTGCAATTTTTACGCGAGCAAAGAGTCCACCTCGAAAACATGGGGTCACACGATATTGTCGATGGAAATCCAAGATTGAGCTTGGGACTGATTTGGACGATAATCTTGCGATTCCAAATCCAGGATATCACGATCGAAGAAACTGACAACCAGGAAACAAAGTCGGCTAAAGACGCTCTCCTGCTCTGGTGTCAAATGAAAACTGCCGGCTACCATAACGTAAATGTAAGAAATTTCACAACGTCGTGGCGCGACGGTCTGGCATTCAACGCAATCATTCACAAGCATCGTCCAGACTTGATTCAGTTTGATAAACTCTCTAAATCAAACGCAATCTACAATTTGAACAACTCGTTCAACGTTGCGGAGGACAAATTGGGTCTGACAAAATTGTTGGACGCCGAAGATATCTTTGTAGATCATCCGGACGAAAAGTCCATAATAACATACGTTGTGACTTATTACCACTACTTCTCGAAAATGAAGCAAGAAACTGTTCAGGGTAAAAGAATCGGGAAAGTGGTCGGTATTGCGATGGAGAACGACAGGATGATTCACGAGTATGAAAGTCTGACCAGCGATTTGCTTAAATGGATCGAAGCTACTATCGAGGCTCTCGGCGATCGTCACTTCGCCAATTCTCTCGTCGGCGTTCAGTCCCAGCTTTCGCAGTTTTCCAACTACCGAACGGTGGAGAAACCGCCTAAATTCGTAGAGAAGGGTAACTTGGAAGTACTGCTGTTCACGCTGCAATCGAAAATGCGCGCCAACAATCAGAAGCCCTACACACCCAAGGAAGGAAAAATGATTTCCGACATCAACAAGGCCTGGGAGAGATTGGAGAAGGCTGAACACGAGCGGGAATTAGCGCTCAGAGAGGAATTGATCCGTCAAGAAAAATTGGAGCAGTTGGCCGCGAGATTCAACCGCAAGGCCAGCATGAGGGAGACCTGGTTATCCGAAAACCAGAGACTAGTATCTCAGGATAACTTCGGCTTTGATCTAGCGGCTGTTGAAGCTGCGGCAAAGAAACACGAGGCCATTGAAACCGACATTTTTGCCTACGAAGAACGTGTTCAGGCCGTTATGGCAGTCTCGCAAGAACTTGAGGCTGAAAACTATCACGATATTGATAGAATCAATGCCAGGAAGGACAACGTTCTCAGGCTATGGAATTATCTGTTGGAATTATTGAAGGCGCGAAGATTACGGCTCGAGCTTTCTCTCCAATTGCAACAAAACTTCCAAGAAATGTTGTACATCTTGGACAGCATGGAAGAAATCAAGATGCGTCTGTTGACCGACGACTACGGCAAACATCTAATGGGTGTAGAAGATCTTCTGCAGAAACATTCTCTCGTAGAAGCAGACATCAACGTCCTGGGTGAAAGAGTCAAAGCCGTTGTACAGCAGAGCCAAAGGTTCTTGGAACAAGGAGAAGGCTATCGTCCTTGTGACCCGACAATCATCATCGAACGAGTTCAACAGCTTGAAGACGCCTACGCGGAATTGGTCCGCTTGGCTGTCGAGCGTCGGGCGAGACTCGAAGAATCTCGCAACTTGTGGCAATTCTACTGGGATATGGCGGACGAGGAGAACTGGATCAAGGAGAAGGAGCAGATCGTTTCTACCGGCGATATTGGTCACGATTTGACCACCATCAACCTACTCTTGTCCAAGCACAAGGCTTTGGAGAACGAGATTCAGTCTCACGAGCCACAACTGATGTCAGTTGCTGCAGTGGGTGACGAACTGATTCGCCAACAACACTTTGGCTCCGATCGCATCCAGGAGCGATTGCAAGAAATTCTAGGAATGTGGAATCATCTGTTGGACCTGGCAGCATTCAGACGCAAGCGACTGGAAGAAGCCGTAGACTATCATCAATTGTTCGCCGATGCCGATGACATCGATATTTGGATGTTGGATACGCTGCGACTCGTTTCATCCGAGGACGTTGGACGTGACGAAGCAAACGTACAATCTCTGTTGAAAAAGCACAAGGACGTTACAGACGAACTCAAAAACTATGCAACTACCATTGAGCAGCTGCATCAACAGGCTTCTCAGCTCGGTGAACACGATTCTAAGTCTCCCGAGGTATTGGAAAGACTCGCTTCCATCGATTCCAGATACAAAGAACTTTTGGAATTGGCAAAACTACGCAAGCAGAGACTATTGGATGCCCTGTCCCTCTACAAGCTGTTCAGCGAATCCGACGGAGTCGAGCAATGGATCGGAGAAAAGAACAGGATGCTGGAGACCATGGTCCCTGCCAAGGATATCGAGGACGTAGAGATCATGAAGCATCGTTACGATGGATTCGAGAAGGAAATGAATGCCAATGCCTCTCGCGTAGCCGTTGTCAACCAGCTGGCCAGGCAGTTGTTGCACGTTGAACATCCAAACTCTGAGCAGATTGTAGCCCGTCAGAACGAACTCAACCAAAAGTGGGCGGAGCTCAGAGAGAAGGCCGAAGGAAAACGCGAGGCCCTCAACTCTGCGCATGGAGTACAGACGTTCCATATCGAATGTCGCGAGACAGTATCTTGGATCGAGGACAAGAAACGTATCTTGCAGCAAACTGATAGCTTGGAAATGGACCTGACCGGTGTCATGACACTCCAGCGTAGACTCAGCGGCATGGAACGCGACCTCGCGGCCATATTGGCAAAGTTGAATGCTCTGGAGAAAGAGGCCCAGTCCATCGAACAAGAGCATCCGGATGAGGCAGCCGTCATTCGCGAGAGAATCACTCAGATTCACACTATTTGGGAGCAATTGACTCAAATGCTCAAAGAACGCGATTCCAAGCTCGAGGAGGCCGGAGATCTGCACAGATTTTTGCGCGACCTCGATCATTTCCAGGCTTGGCTCACAAAGACACAAACAGACGTTGCCAGCGAAGATACACCCACAAGTTTGGCAGATGCTGAGAAGTTGTTGACTCAACACCAGAACATCAAGGAAGAAATTGACAATTACACCGACGATTATCAAAAGATGATGGAATATGGTGAAAGATTGACAAGCGAAGCTGGAGACGGAGACACCCAGTACATGTTCTTGAGGGAAAGATTGAACGCCCTGAAGATGGGATGGGAAGAACTTCACCAGATGTGGGTCAACCGTCAGAATCTGTTGTCCAATTCGTTGAACCTCCAGGTCTTTGATCGCGACGCACGTCAGGCCGAAGTTCTGCTGTCTCAGCAGGAACACATCCTCGCCAAGGATGAAACTCCGACAAATTTCGAACAGGCAGAAAATATGATCAAACGCCACGAGGCCTTCATGACCACGATGGAAGCAAACGACGATAAAATCAATTCGGTCAATCAATTCGCCGGCAGGCTAGTAGAAGAAGGACACTTTGCGGCCGACAAGGTCAAGAAGAAGGCCGACGCTCTGAACGACCGTAGAAACGCAAATCGCGAAAGAGCCAATCAAGTTATGGACAAGCTGAAGGATCAACTCCAGTTGCAGATGTTCCTGCAAGACCGAGAAGAGCTCGTCGAGTGGGTACAAGAGAAACACATCACTGCACAGGACGAGACATACCGCAGCGCCAAGACTGTACACAGCAAATGGACCAGGCATCAAGCGTTCGAAGCGGAAATTGCGAGCAACAAAGACCGTCTGCAACAGCTCCAACAGGCTGCCGATGAATTGATCCAATTGAAGCCTGAATTGGCGGAAATTATTCAGCCAAAAGTATCTGAATTGTGCGACCAGTTTGAGGAACTTGAAACAACGACCAAAGACAAGGGCGAAAGACTGTTTGACGCCAATCGCGAAGTCCTTATCCATCAAACTTGCGACGATATCGATTCGTGGATGAACGAATTGGAGAAACAGATAGAGAGCACAGACACCGGATCCGATCTTGCGTCCGTGAATATCCTGATGCAGAAACAACAAATGATCGAAACTCAAATGGCTGTGAAGGCTCGTCAAGTCACAGAACTGGACAAACAGGCCGAACATTTGCAGAGAACCGTGCCTGACGAAAAGATGGAGGAAATAAAATGCAAGAAGGAGAAAGTTGCCCAGAGATTCGCCCAGCTCAAAGCACCTCTCAACGACAGACAACGTCACTTGGAGAAGAAGAAGGAAGCCTATCAGTTCAGACGCGATGTCGAGGATGAAAAATTATGGATTGCAGAAAAGATGCCGCAAGCCACGAGTTCGGAATACGGTAATTCCCTCTTCAACGTTCACATGTTAAAGAAAAAGAATCAATCTCTCCGTACCGAGATCGAGAACCACGAGCCCAGGATCAATTCTGTGTGTAACAACGGCCAGAAATTGATTGACGAGGGACACGAGGATTCGCCCGAGTTTACTCAACGCATCTCCGATCTTTCCGACAAATGGCGCGAACTCAAAGACGCCGTCGACGAGAGGAACAGGCATCTGTTGCAAAACGAAAAAGCACAGCAATATTTCTTCGACGCCACAGAGGCAGAATCATGGATGAGCGAACAGGAGCTTTACATGATGGTCGAAGATCGAGGAAAGGACGAAATTTCGGCACAAAACCTGATGAAGAAACACGAGTCTTTGGAACATGCCGTTGAAGATTACGCAGACGCTATTCGCCAGCTTGGTGAAACCGCGAGACAATTGATTAACGACCAACACGCGCTGAGTGATCAGATTGCCGTAAAACAATCACAGGTCGACAAATTGTACGCAGGTCTCAAAGACTTGGCTGGAGAACGTCGTGCCAGGCTAGACGAGGCCCTCCAACTGTTTATGCTGAACAGAGAAGTTGACGACTTGGAGCAATGGATAGCCGAGCGAGAATTAGTCGCCGCAAGTCACGAGTTGGGTCAGGACTACGACCACGTTACTTTACTCTGGGAAAGATTCAAGGAATTCGCTCGCGACACCGACACAATTGGCTCCGAAAGAGTAGCAGCTGTAAATGGAATCGCAGACTCGTTGATCGCAACCGGACATTCGGACGCAGCTACGATTGCAGAATGGAAGGACGGGCTGAACGAGGTCTGGCAAGATTTGCTCGAACTCATCGAGACTCGAACACAAATGTTGGCAGCTAGCCGGGAGCTACATAAATTTTTCCACGATTGCAAAGACGTTCTTGGAAGGATTTTGGAAAAACAAAACGCAATGTCGGACGAATTGGGACGCGACGCAGGATCAGTTTCGGCTCTGCAAAGAAAACACGGCAACTTTATTCAGGACTTGTCCACCCTCCAATCGCAGGTGGCGCAGATCGAGGACGAATCTTCCAAACTCCAGGCCAGCTACGCCGGAGAGAAGGCTAAAGAAATTACGAACCGCGAGGCCGAAGTTGTCGCGGCTTGGAACAACTTGCAGTCCTTGTGCGAAGGTAGAAAGGCAAAACTGGAAGACACCGGAGATTTGTTCAGATTCTTCAACATGGTCAGAACTCTAATGATCTGGATGGACGACGTCGTCAGGCAAATGAACACCTCGGAAAAACCACGCGACGTTTCGGGCGTTGAGCTACTCATGAACAACCATCAGAGTTTGAAAGCCGAAATCGATACCAGGGAAGACAATCTTACCGCTTGCCTCGATCTTGGAAAAGATCTGTTGGCAAGAAATCATTACGCCAGCGTACAAATCAAAGAAAAACTACTGGCATTGTCGACCCACAGAAATGCATTGTTGCACCGCTGGGAAGAGAGATGGGAAAATCTGCAGCTAAGTAAGCCGTCTTCCGAGTTACACTTGACGTGGAAAGAAAATGATTTTCTCAAAATTTGACAAATCAATTTATACATCAATGTTGTTTTTTTCAGTTCTCGAGGTCTACCAGTTCGCAAGAGACGCGGCTGTAGCTGAAGCATGGTTGATCGCCCAGGAACCATATCTTATGAGTCAAGAGCTTGGAGTAAGAATACTTGAATAACTGTTCTGTTCAACAAAATATTACACAGGCTGATGAAGCATAGAAAATATCAATAACCGAGCCTACCGCTCCATCAGTTGTTGGAAACTGCTCTTATTACTAAAAATGAATCGTGTATTTATTATTATTTGCTTTACATATTTTCTACATCGTTTTTACTCTCTAGCACACGATCGACGACGTAGAAAATCTGATTAAGAAACACGAAGCATTTGAAAAATCTGCCGCAGCGCAAGAAGAAAGATTCAGCGCTCTGCAAAGACTCACGACGGTAAGTGGAACAGAGTAAAACTAAATTATTCATGTGTAATGTAATGTTCTGGTGATGGAATCATTCTGTTTTGTACTTGCTATAATTGTCTCTGTTTTGCGTCACAAAGTACCTCCTGTTGCTAATTCCCGTAGAATTGTTCACAGTTGAGTTTCACATAATTATTGTGTTTTCTAACTAAATTTTTGGCGATTGGTAGAATTTTCATTGAACTAGAATACAATCGCACAGCATGGTATAACAATCACTCACTCCGTCTCCTCACCACCGAATCTAATTCTGTGTTTCTAATTTTCACCTTTGTTCTATCGCATGTGTGTCACACCCTGTGTCTCTGCTTGTTTCTCTCAGTGCGAGCAGAAAATATCTCGTAGAGAATTCGGCCTGGATGATCCTGCGTTGGAATTCAGTCATGAATTAATCTTCACTCCGCAGTATCCTCCCTCTTTAAAAATCCCATTAACAAAACCCAAGAAACACCTCCGTCCCGACAGCGCCATTGTACCAGAGATTATTCTGAACTCTGAAAGATTTTGCAACCCACCCAAAAGGTACGGACGCGAGCACACAACGACAGGGACTAAAATCATTTATCCGGGTACCGTGAATATCAGACGACCTAAAATGGACCGCTCTAAATCTTTTCTTGCCAATTGGAAAGAATCTTGCGCTTCTCAGGGCTCGGGTGGAAGTCAGGCTGCTTCGCCTTACATAGAAGACGATATGCCGGTGTTTGACGACGAAGTGATCACATCTGATCAGAGGAGAACCTTGAGAAGAATCAATACCATCAGTGCTCACTCACAGGAGCTCCCCAAATTAGATGACGTTCCATTTTTTAAATGCGTCGAGTTGAGTCCCTGGCTGAAACAAACTCCCAAAAACGACAGAATAGTCCTCAGGTCAGATTCTTCGTCAGAACCTGAGTATACAGAAATATTAAATCCCCTATCTTTTCCTCCTCGATTGGAATCTTCGCCGGATAACGAATACATGGAAATTATTGAATTTATCGACAGAAGAGAAAGTGGTTTACAAACCAGTAATTCTAGCGGTTATCAGAATCAGAATTCGGCGGTGAATAAGCCCGAACACATATACGCGAATGTCATACGAAAGAATAAAACCACGAGCATGCAGCGAAGTGAATCCAAAGTAGACGAATCCGGGGAAAAGGATTTCGAGAACAAAACTTTGGCTGATAATTTGTCCCACACGTCGTCATCGTCGTCGTCCTCGCTGTACGATGACATAGATCTCGAAAGTTCAATGTCTACATTTAGAAAAATACATAAAAAAATCGATGAACTAACCGAAGATTTGATCAACGCGTCTCCGAAGAAAAAGCAGGTTGATCCAAACGAATTATTCATTTTAGCTGAGCGTTGTTTGTATGACGGACCACAATGCGATCGTGCGACGCGGCCGGAATCAGACTATGAAGATGTTTTAGCGTTAGAAGGGTGTATGACTTTACCCCAGACTTTCAAACAAGTCATCAACGAATCTTCCAAAGAAAGAAATCGCAGTAAATCGAGCCTAGGTCCCAGAGACAAGTTCCAAAAAACTTCCGACTTACACGTAGACTTGCCTAAATCGTCCAATCCTGTAGATTCAGAACAACCCTTTCCTTCCCAAGGCAGCACCTCCTTATCTGTAGACTATTTAAACTTTGGAGAAATAACCACCGAAGTAAGTAACGCACGAATCTCACAAAATGTTTCATTAGCTACGCATAACTTGTCTTGTTCACGTCGGTTGTTTCGAATCCTCGTCATCAGCTTCAGCACATTTACAATTGTACTATTTTCATCTATGAATTGAATCGTCCGGATAGAAAAACTAACATCAACTTTTTCACAATCAAGTTCGAGCTGAAGGAACTGAAGCGAAGAGATCAAGAAAGGGAAGAAGAAGAGAGGCGCAAGCAGGAAGAGGCTGCGGCAGCCGAGGCAGCGAAATTAGCTAAAGCGACACCCGTCACCAGTCCTGACGAGCCACCCAGTGACAGGTCAGTTCGTTATTATTCGCATTCTTGTTTCAAATTTGACGACATTGGTATTGTCAGATTTTCTTACCTCATCATTTTCGTATTACAGAGTTGACGGCGAAGGCAACCAAAGCGGCGAACACGCAGCTGGCGAAGAGGACAGTCATGGTTAGTTCAATTTTACATAATTCATAACATTGCTATTGAGGGTGATAAATTTGCAGTGATATCACAGATGAGGTGCTCAAAGCACGATTACATCAAAAGTTGCAATTAACGTATCACAATGCATTGTTATTATGATATTTGGGAGACTAACAATATCAGTAATCTACTCTGATTACTAATTTAATATCAATAGAATATTAATGAATGCATTCGACGCCAAGATTATGAGAAATATCTATTCTTTCTAAAAACTGAGTATCATTGATAAAACTGGCCCAATAATTTTTCCTCTCGTAATCTTGACTATGATACTGAATTGTTGGTTTATGTGGCGGTATTGAATCTCAGAGGCTCAATCTATTCCGATACCCAGAAAAGTAACGTTGAATTTATTTGAAATTGAAAAAACCTCTGAGTATTAGTATCGATATTTGAAGTTTGAGCATGAAATTGCTAACAGCACGTTTATTTTTGCCTCCCATTTACCCAACCGTTCTGATATCCTATCCGATATAATATCCGTCTATCCAAAATAATATCCCATCACATGACCTAACGCTGCACGGAAATGCACGAACCACAGTGGCACTGCGCAAGCCTTCGACTAGATCGCCACAAACTCAAGAAAAGCCCAAAGAAGGTGAGTGTTGGGTTCAGAAAATTGATAAACAGCCAAAGTCTAATTACTGCCTTCCAACGCGCCGTGCCATTGCTGCAATCTCAATTTTATCAAACTTCAATATCAGTCTTTCGATATCTGTAGCAACAACTTCTACTCCAACGAAGAAATACTTGTTCTAAAATGCAAAGAAACATACATGGAGGATGGCAATGGCACAGCGAGATGATATTACAGAATTAGAGAGACGGGTATTGAAATTATGCATTCCTGATATCTATTACATTCGCATTCTTAGCAATAATATGGTTCATATTACTTGGTAACTTGGATTTGGAATGTGTAATTTGAGTATCATTGCATAACAAACTGTAACTATTTATTTATAATACCGGTGATGGGGATAGTAGTCATGATATCTCTTACGACTAACTATGAACACATACATGAAAAAACAACAACAAAAAATTATCGTCTATTTTAAGCCTTTCAGCACAAACGCAGCAACACGGCACCAATCGCATTATTCATTGAACACTTTTCTTTTATCACTCATATGTATCATGTAATCTATTTGCTTCCTGTTAACATGTTTCTCACCAGGTGGAGGAGAGCGTTATTTCAGATTTGGCTGCATTATTTCATCACCTTGTTCATTCGGTAGACGTATACTTAATTGTTGGTGATACATGATTCGTGGTACCTCGAAAATATATTTTTTATTGATATATTTTTGACGATGCGTGCCTCACCCATTGGCTGTAATGTTTGAAGAAAAAAACCATTCGTTATTGGAAAATTGGAGTATTTGTGTGTTTTATCAAAAAATTATTTGTTTTCAAGCACATATTAAAATTGTACAAGTAGATTACACGATGGGAGCTCATTGGCAATAATCGAGTCGAGCTGATGCTGGGATAATTTAATTTTCAACATATCCTCTAGGTACACAGCATACTGTAATCTCTGTTACCCTGTTCATCTATGGGATAATATTCATGGTATATTGGCTCCTTATATGGTAACTCTTGGCTACTGCATACATTACTAAAAATGTGTTTCTCTTCAAGCTTTGTTTCTTTAAAGATTAGGTAAGTGCGGCTTTTAACAAAACAATTACTATTGGTGTTTTTTTATATGTATTATAAATCAACAAATCCAGACATGCCAGCAGAATTAATTGTAAGTCAACGTTGCTTCATGGCTAATTATTTAGTGAGGTGAAAATAGATGAGCTTTTAGGTACGCCAATCGCAGATTCAGTTAACGAAGCTACTTTAGATTCGTCTGGATTTCTTGATCGTGTGTATGTTTCTGTTTATTCTTATTATCATCGTATCATCACGAATTGGAAACATTAGGAACTCGAATCGTTTTGTGAGTGTATAGTTACACTTTCGGTAATCTCATCATCTCTACACGCATCCTGATGCTGTGTTCTTTGTTCTTTTATCATTTCATTCATTGATGCTTGTTCATTTAAAGGAATCTAGACTATTCTCATGTAGTATGTGTGGCTATTTACATACATTCATTAAATTCTCCGGTTTCTTTACCACAGACAATTTCTTACACTTCTGTTTACTATTTATGTGAATGAATTCATTTCGATTGAGAGAATTTGTTATTTCTCAGTGTTCTGACCAGTCCGTACAGATTCAGTGACCTTGATTCCTTGGTTCTAACTTTTTTCTTTCAAAAAATGTTCTTTGATCCCGAGTGTGTGTGTGTGTATGTTTATGGATAATATACGTATGTAGAGTCTTGTTTAATATATATAGAAACAATTATAAAGCATGATGTAATTGGTGTGGCGTAGTGCATGTTCAGAAGCCTGCACGACTGACTGCTCCGGAACTGGGAACAACGCCGGTCACTCCAACCACTCCAAAGTCTTATTCGTCAAATCCAACGACGCCGACAAGTAAGTGTGCAAATATTTGCTACAAAATCAAGTATTTTGTTCTATCAACATTGTCAATAATTAAAAAAAAAAAAAAAAAACACTGACAAAAAAAAAATCAGTCACCAGTCAGTTAAAGTTTGTCTGTTCTGTGAACTAACGAATCATATCACACAATCGCGATTTTAAATATCAATTTATTACGTTGAGCTGAAAAATTCCGTACATTTATTGGCTTCGAGACTTTTACTGTTTCGTTTGGGGTTCCACCCAGCGGGACACATGTCTCCGTATTTATCGGTGAATCGATAAGCTTGAACCAGTCTCAGAGTTTCGTCTACAGATCGAGTTATCGGCAGGTCGTTGATTGTTATTTGACGCAGATTTTGTTTATCATCGATGATGAATAATCCTCTCAGCGGTATTCCAGTTTCCTCATTTAATATTCCATAGCTTTTAGCGATCCTCAAACTTTTATCAGCCAACATCGGGATTTTCATCTCGCCCAAGCCTCCTTGTTTCCTCGGTATAGTTATCCACGCAAAATGCGCAAACTGAGAGTCCGTCGAAGCCGCAACAACTTCGCAATCTTAAACATATTCAATATTCACTCACTTTAAACTGGCAAAGAGTAGAGAAGCAGAAATATAAATTCGTGACGCACCTATGCTTCGAAATTCATCGATACGATCGCTGAATTGAATTATCTCTGTGGGGCAAACGAACGTGAAATCATACGGGTAGAAGAACAGTACCAGATATTTTCCCCTGTAGTCAGTTAGCGATATTTCTTTGAATTCTGCGTTCACTATCGCTGTGCCCTTCCAATACGGAGCTGGCCTTAGCAACGTAGGAACAACCTGTCTCTGCGCTCCACCCTGTGTCCTCTCGGAGTCAGTATCAGCAGAATTTTGGTGGTAGTGTCCAGCTCCGAGTTTATTAGACATTTCCACTAATTCACATGTTCATGTGACACAATTTTCATACAGCAAATTTATTTTATATCCAAAAGATTAATTTTTCTTAAAACAGCAAAAATAGTCGGAATATGCCAAAAATAATGAACCGCAAACTTCAGACCGTAGAGCGTTTCAAATTGCAGTTATTTGTTTTAAGACTCTGAGGAATCTCATTGTTCCCCGAACAATGTAACTAGCATTTCTACAGATTTACAGAATTATACTAGATAGACGAACAATAAATTCAAATTTTGAACTTCCTCTGATGGTAAACAGGTATTAATTAGTTGCTGACGATCTGATTATTAGACCGCTTATTAAACCAGTAAAATTATCACCGCATTTATCTTCTCATTGTCAAATCTCGATGAATTGTAACAGCGGCTCGGTATACACCTAGGTTTGAAAGATAGTATTGTAGTTTTGTAGTTGTGTAAATAATTAGCACAAGCATGTTGCATGATTAATTTTAACGTTCAATTGATAAAACGACAAAACAAACTGGTTCCCGGAACTCTGTTAAAACAGCACAGACTTATTCATTACACCATTCTACAAACTTCAAACAAACTAACAGTAAGTAATAGATAAATAAATCAATTGTCAATTGTGTGCAAAATGAAGCTCCAAAGGGTGGAAGTGGTTCTGAATCCGGTACTTTACGACGCAAGGAGAGAAGCCGCAGTAAATCACCGTTTAGAAGTTTTCGATGGAAAAAATCAACCAAGTCACCGAGTCTGGATCGAAGTGGCGTTAGCGACGATGATCACAGTTATACCGGTAAGCAATAGGAGCCGTACATTGATCAAGAATATTCAATCTTCAATCGTTACAAACATTGTCCTCCCATTCATTGATACGAGTCAACTCGGACTTTTCACATTGTCCATCGCTCGCTTCAGAGTTTTGTAAAATTTGGATCGACATGAAATAAAATATTGGAAACACGGACTAATCTTAACGGTCGTCAATTTCAGGTCTTGCAACGGCTGCCATCTCCACATCGACGAAGCTCCGTTAATTTAGAAATAAAAATCCATATTTTGTGCATGAGGCATTACCATTGACACAATTATTTCATTTAGAATAGATCGTTTGTCATCATTTTTCAGGACTTCAACCCATAAACTTCTTGTTACGACGGATCGACGAGCTGCGACGGAGCAGATAATTTTGCTTAGCTTAAAATATATTCGCAATAATGACGGAGAATTTAGTCTAACGTCGCGTTGTTTTCAATCCACAGAACAACGAAGTCCGGGTGATGACGAATTCGAAGGAACGTTGATCCGAAAACACGAATGGGAAAGCACGACGAAAAAGGCGTCGAATCGATCATGGGACAAATTATACATGGTCGTTCGCGGGCAGACTTTGGTAGCTTACAAAGATCAAAAGTCCTACAAGGCTGCGGCCGATCAGCCGTACAAGGGAGAGCCGTCTATGGATCTTAGAGGAGCCAATGTGCTGGTTGCCAGTGAATACACAAAGAAGAAACACGTCTTCCGAGTCAAGTGAGTTTGTGACCACGATGAACATCAATGAATATTTATTTACAGATATTATCCTTGAATTATACAACGATTGATTATTTCGCAGGTTCCAAACCGGAGCAGACTTCCTTTTCCAGGCTAAAGACGATCCAGAAATGCTGGAGTGGGTATCTGTGTTGAATCAAGCTGCGCAAGGTGCTTCTGGCGCGAGTACATCCAGGGCGCATACTCTCCCTGCGCATACGCAAGCTGAAACTAAGCGGCGTAGTTTCTTCACACTCAAGAAAAAGTAAGTGACCTGAGAACGTATGGACGACTACTCTGAATTTTCATTTATACACGGGCGACAAAGACACAGCTCAGTCTTTTTCCAGAATCTGTGAATAATATAAGAGACGAATTATTTTCATCACTCGAATCAGAGTTCATCATTTTGAATCTGTTTTCTGATTCTTTTTTTTTTCTTCAATTTAGGAAGTATTTGTGTCCGTTTATGCTCTGAATAGAGAGGGAAGAAATTTTAGACAACGACGCATGCTTAGGGTATCAATTATGAAGCGCGTATATTTATTGGTCCAGTTTAATCTTGAAACCATTTTTTTTTTCAAATCTATTAATGAATTAGTATAATGAAAGCTAGATAGTAGCTCAACGGATCACATTTCATTTGTCATATTTTAGAAAATCGAAAAAGTAAAAACGAAACCAAAGAACTTGAAAACCCGGTACACAATTGGAACAACATTTAGATGCGGTGAGTCGCACTCCTACAATTAGTATATTACTGTCTGTATTTGCACGTTAAGTGAAATTGTTATTATTGATTTTAATTTTTTTCATTGTAATTGTTTGAGAAAACAAAGACAAAAAAACTTTTATTATATTTCGTTAATTTTGCATTGTAATTATTATTATATTATTATTATTAATATTATTATTATATTTTGTTCAAACCCAAGAAGAATGTTCTTCCAATTGTCGATGCGGATGGATGTAAAACTTATCCCGTAAATACAAAGTCCTGTCTAGCGCTCATAGCTTACAATTAGTCAACTTTACGCACAGACTTTGGATGATTCACCTCTTGAGTCATTATGAATAGGGATGTACAATGTACAATATCTACAGTAATGAGTTCAAAGATAAATATACAATTATGAATAATCATATACATCGCGATACCCAAGCAATGCTTTTAATATAAAGAAATCTCAACCCATAATCATTATGGACTAATTTCGTAAATATCATTTTCGCGTATGGGACCTCCGCGACCCAAGTAATCGGACGTATTCTGCCGTTCGGCACTCTGGGATAAAAGCGACTTGAAAAAAATGTTACGTAATGTTCCATGAATCTCATTGTATAAAAAACCATGTAAAGCACACCGGCCTATGCACGAGGTAAAGTAGCGTGCACCGATAGATATGTTCAATCCTTTGCAATATTAATTCGTACATGTATACATCGTTCATCATTCGTATTATTTTATTTAATTTCTTTTGTCATGTAATTAATTACGTTCAGTTTATTCATCGTTGAAACTTTGGTTCGTCTTTATTATTTCGTAGTTGATAATGTCATTGTTATTATTGGTAATGATTCATGAATCGAATCATTGCTAACTAATATGCATTAATTTTAGCTTACATTGATTAAGTTTAGTTTGTCATATTCATTGATCACTCTTTTCGTGCCGTTTAGAGATATCGCTCAAACGAACAGAAATACGCGGGATAAATATTGTCGAGAAGAAATATTTTTGCGATATTTTAATCGTAAATAAAATGAGTGGAAGATTGTATTTTACATTGATCTCATGTTTGTTATAAATTTGATCAATCGAGAATAGTTTGATATAATTATATGTGAACAGCTCAACCGTCCACAAAATAATATCTGATGAAATTTAATATTCATTTTCAACTTTATTTCATTTTTTCAGCTAAATTGGAGCAGTGAAGCGTGCTAAGAAGCCGCCAGTACGCGCCAACGCAACAAATAAAAGTTGAAAAAAAAGAAAGAAACGTTTTGTCGGATATCGCTTAGCTAAATACCGTCAAAGAGCTGAAGTAACACATTGGTAATTAATTATTTAACGGTAATAAGAAAGTCTGTAGACGTAAAATAAAAGGAGAAAAGAAAAAAAAACAGAAATCAATGTCATATTCAAAAATCAAATTCGCTTTAAAAGTTTGAACCCATTCGCTGTAAAGCAATCTATAGAAGTATTGTGGTATAAAGATTTGATAGACATTCTGATTATTATTATTATCGTTTTTTTTTCGATTTTATTTGTTTAATATTTCGATTCATCACGATATCACTAAAACTGGTCGAGGATAAGAGTTCAATGTCCCGAGTTAACATGGCTGATGTTATCTTACATTGAAATTAAAGTGTTTAGAATTATTTTTGAAAATATTTTAAACGTTAAATAGGAGGAAAAATGTGAAACAATAATTTATTCATTGTTTTGTACCTGTACAAAGTAATTTTAGTTACACACAGGTGAGTGAGAATGATTAAACATGTTTGTAAAAACATTTCAAGTTGAAAAACCGAGCTTTGATAAAATAATATATATTTTTTCTCATTTTAATCTGAGCAAAGTTTCCAGTATCGTTCGGTTGATATTTTTATTCTCGATATTTCTAAAGTTACAACGAGTGCAAGTTTATATTACTGTGTTAGTTTTTTTTTTTATTTTTATTTTCATATACTCCTGGCAGTGAGAAAGACATTGCTATTCGATGGAATTGTATATTTTATATTTGTTTCTTTACTGCGATTTGGACCATCAGATATTTTTTTTATTTACTACTGATTATTATTTGATATTTTTAGCCATGCTGACGCGGGACACTTGACGATAAAATAGCTTGATAAAAATAGATTATAATTATTACGTTGCAAACAATTCTGTTGCAGAGAATAATATATCACATTTGCGTTGAAGCAAAGCAAAAAGAAGAAAATATTAAAAACTTGTAATAATTAAAAAAAGAAATCCAATCAAATTCCAAATCTCTTAATTTAACTGAACAAACAGTTTGGGCCGTTTCCAATTTGTCAGCCATTTCTAAGCAATCTCATCCCGTATCAAACACGACCAGCGATATGATGCAAAGACCCGTCAAATCTTGTCCGATATGGGGCTTAGAACTTGGCGTACTGCCGTCTCTACTGAAGTATTACGGTGGCATTGTATATTTTTTAATTGTTACTTTTTTAATATTTTAAAAGATATCTTATCCTACATTATAGATCCTAAGATCCTCTAAGATCGGATTAATGAGAGTATAAATTCGCTATGTAAACTTCATGGACAGCTTTAGGGCGTCGATGCCTTCTTAAGATTGTATGTTCGTTCTTTCTTTGTGTTAACTTTTCAGTGAAACGTAACTCGATCTAATTGTAAACCATTCATAGAAGAGAAGAAAAAAAAACGGATGTGAATTGAAATCCACAGTTCCGAAAAGGGTGTGTGCCTAAAAACGTACCCATAATTCCACTATTTACTTCACCATTTCACTAAACATGAAAAACGAAGTTGTCGAGTTGCGTTGAAAAATATATAAAGGAATAAACAAAAAAAAACTATATTGTTCGCCTGTGTTTTTTTTTATATATATATATAATATAATATAATTAAAGAAGAAAAAATACTAAGACGAAAATTTAATAAGTTATAATAAATGAGAAGAAGAAGAAAAATAAATGAAAATTATTATTAATTATATATAATATATAGAATAATTATTATTGTACAAGTAATAGCCATCTCTTTCCTAAAGAGGCCTTTTCTACGAAATTTTTTATCCTTACTATGTAAATTCAAGAACCATACATGCTAAACCAGAAAACAAAAATTAAAAAGATTTGTGCGACCAAAAATCTAGTCTGGATTTATTAAAATGCGAGTAAAAAAAAAAAAAAAAGTACTTGGGTTTTGCAAGATTACATGTACAAGATATAAAATATTGTACGTCGATAAGACCGCTTTAGCGAAAGACAAGAAAAAAAAAATCTTTGCAAATAAGTTTCGCGATTTATCATATTATTAGCCTTATGCTAGATGCCTGCTGTTTTACTGTATCGAGAAAAAGAAAGAAGTAAAAAAAAGAAACAAGACCTAAATTTAGTTCGGTAAACTAATTTTTCAAATATTAATATACATTTTTTTCCTTTTCATTCTATCCAAGTTTATCATGTATTTAATCTAAAATTTTGCACGCCGCCATTATTTTGATATTCTATATAATATTTATAACTAGAACGTGTGGCATATTTTGCACATCCGATTAACGATAAACTATACAATTATTTCTCCATTCCATAATATACATATATATATTTTTTTCCGTCAAGGATATAACAAGACAAAAAAGCATGAGAACGAATAACAAACAAATTGTTTGCATTGAATTATATAAGTTTACCGAATACATAAACATAGTAATATGGCTTTGACTTAATGACTGCTTGGGAAGGAATATTATCATTATTAAATAAACAATTATACAATAAATTCAGAATTATTATATATTATACATATATTATTGTCGTACACACCGTCTTCAAATTTATATACATATATATGTATCTAGTACGAATACATATATATTTATACGCATGTATTTGTTTCGTCTATCTCTACGCTTACAAAAATTGTGTTTCTTTTTTCATACGTTCAGATAATATGCTTCAAATTTTTAACCACGTTTTTTTTGCAACTATGCCGTTATTTGATCAAAAACAACAACAAAAAAACGTTTGTCGTTTAATTAAGCAAAATAATTCTCCTTTGTTTTATTAATTTTGTGACTAAAAAACAAAAAGAAATCTCTATCGACATTTGAAGAGTAATTATGTTTTATTATTTAATTTGTGTATAATAGGCTTACCAAAACTATAGACACGTATTAAAAGTGGTAAGTTTCGCATTTTCTAGACATTTTTCCTATTACTCAAAAAATTACTACTATAACCACCAACTAAATTGTCCTAAGTGATT
>JAFFZH010013215.1:0-27108 GCA_018420115.1 Euura saliciscinereae
GATATCATAGCGATTCGATAACATATAATACCACCAGGAATCCGATAAAGGATCTGAGTAAAATTAATTAGTATCGACAAATTGTCAAACCATTTGAATATAAATTTCGAGTATGAGAATAAAAATAAAATTCAGTTTTGTAAAATTTACGAAACCCCGGATTCATCATTTCTCCGGAACACAAGCGGCAGCAACAATCGATTCGAATTTCCAAATCTTCAAAACCAAACCCCAACACCTACAGTCCATCGGGTTCATGAGCGGTCATTGTCAGCCAATGCGTGTTAACGGCCGTTTCTCGTGAATTCCACATCCACCCTCCCTCCTGATCACGACGCAAAATTTTGGGGATTTTTGAGAATTTTTCCGGCACCTGCGTCTCGGTGTCAAGTGGTTCAAGTTTCTTGTAACAGGGTGGCCACTCGATTCCGCTCACAGAATTCCCTGACATTTCCCGGTTTTCCCTGACTGATATCATTATTTTTCCCTGATATTTTGATTTTACGATTCGAGCTGATACCACTAAAAATTGTAATCACTTAGTTCACGTGTGATCTAAAAATGCCAATATATATTCATCTACGTCGGGTTGTCTCATATTTCTAATCACAGATGAAAATGAAATCGTCAAGAAGAAGAAGAGAAAAATTATGATGATAGCATCTGATTTCATGGCCAAGGTTTTTAAAATCCGTGGATTTGATGAAATTCCCTGACCAACCGACGAATTCCCTGACATTTCCCTGACTGTTCCCTGACACACCAAATTCCCTGACATTTTCCGGTTTTCCCGGTTTTCCAGACGGGTGGCCACCCTGTGTAAACAAAGTTTCAGCCAAACCACTGAACCAATTCTAAAGAAATTTTCAGAGGATACTGTTTCTACACCGAAATATGCAAGTGACTTTGTATTGCCGATCCGCCTTTCGGTTTAGAAATGTTGGTGGCTAACTTCGTCGATTTTGAAGTTACAACAGCGGGCCTTGAAATACGTTCTATTTGCTTCGAATCAAAATTTTAAAATGTTTGGGGATTTTAAGCACTATTTCAAAACAAACTAGCATTGTGCGATCGTGCCTTACGCAAAAAAGAAATGAATTAATCGAGAAAACGATTAATAAAAAAAACGAATAATCGGAACTTACGATTAGTCGATTAATCGTGCAGCCCTAGTCTCTAATCATTTTATTGAGTGATTTATTAATTGATTAAATAATCGATTGGAGATAATTGATCATCAAGTAGTTTTGGAGTCTCAATTCGATCGAGTAATTCAAAACTGGTCGAGTATGGATTGTACAGGATTCTATATTATTCACTTTTGATTAGAAAACAGAAAGATCGCCACAAATCGGGTACTACTGTAGGTGAGGTTGCAAAATCAAAGATGCAGCTTGTGGGAGATCTTGGCTGGAACAGCCGTTCCGGTTCAATGGTACTTTTTTTGGTGATCTGTTGTTTGCTCTGCACCACCTGCCGATCTGATGCAATCACATGTGTTCTGAAACTGGATGGAACTGATCGTAAGTATAACACCTCGCAAGAAACATATGATCTGTATAATTCAAGTTACTGCAGTTAAAATTTACAATTTTCAATACACACGTTTTCTCTCATACTTCAAATACGATTTTCTCTTCTAGTAATGACTCGAAAAATCCCAACTCAAAATTCCATCGACTAATTTTTTGACCATGGTAGCACGTGTCTCAAAAACGAATTTAAAAGGTTCTACTGATGAAAGCGTAGAGAACCTTCCACAGTCCCTTCACAGTCTCTTTACCACACGGAGAAAATAATATGACAATGATTCATGTGTTTCTAGTGAATATAATGAAAATAAAAACTCATTTCCAAGTCACAGATTCGCTATTCTTTGTACACCGAATTGAGTGATAATGTCAATCATCGACGCTTCTTTGCACACAGACAATTGCACAGGCGATGTACAGCAAGTCATTGTAGAACACGGCAGGAACGCCAAGCTGTTTTGCTCCCCGAACCAATGTAATTGGTCAGATCTAGAATGCTACACTGGGCGAGTTTCGAATTTGGATGTACTTATTGATAACAAGGTAGTTGAACGATCAAAACTACAAATGATCCATCCGTTGAACGCATTAGTAATGTTCACGGGTACGCTACCTCCTGCGAAATACTCGTACGAATGCAGGCTGAGATTACGTGCTACAAAAACCAGTTCACAGCGGCACAAGGTTATTTGGAAAAGTCAACTCGTAATTGGATGTAAGTACGTCTATGATACAACCAAGTACATAAAATGCACTCAATTATTCGTAAACCGCCGAAACTACGGTATACTCGTCGAGAGGCTTTGTCAACTGTGATCGTTTATCTTGGTCATTTGCTTTCGCGTTTTCCTAGCTAAGCCCACGGAGCCTCGCAACTTTAAATGTGTCTCCCACGATGACGGAAACCTTGTATGTACCTGGGAACCGGTGCCTAACCCCGTCGACACGTGGTTCTCTCTACGTTTTGAGGAACCGAAACCAATCGACGGGAGGATATCCTTCATCTGCCCAGGGTCTCAGTCACCAAACTCTTGTCAGTGGCGTCCATCTCAGATCCCTCCCTCCAAGCTGACGGCCGAGTATTACACATTGGTTCTGGAAGTAGAGAACCTTTTGGGAAAAGGAGAGTACACTTATAGACATCATCATTGGGCGAACGGTAAGTGTTCGCGAGGCAAAGAAATATACGTGTGATGAGCACGTTATGAGAATTTGCCATGTTTCAGTTATCCCTCCGAAACCGCTCACAATATCGGTCGTTGATACTACTTCCTCGAGTGCCCAGCTGCAGTGGAACGCACCGCTTTCCCTGCGAGAATTTCCGCCAGGAATGCATTATAGAGTCCTTTATCAACGTGAATCGGACGGTCCAAAGACTTGGCATGTAAGTTACTATCAGATATTACGTTACGTCGTACTGGTGGGAATGAACAATCATTTCCGTTGTTTGAACCATTACAGACTATAAATGTAACAAATGAAACAAAGTCCACCGATGTGAACCTCAATCTACCCAATTTGGAGTACGATGGCGCGACTTACAACGTTAAACTCTGTGCAAAAAGTTCAATGGCTGTCGGCGAAGACATGTGTAGCAAGTTCAGCACCACCACCTTCACTACGAAAGGTAAGATGTATTACCGCTCGATCTCAATGATTACAGCCTGAATTTAGAATTTCACTTTTATATTAGCATGTCCCTCCGTTGTAACGTATGATTTCCAACCCTCCAGCATGTTCAACGCCGAAAAGCATCAGTGGAAGCTTTGAATTCGTTGGAGATACTGCCAACAGGGATGTCTATTTATATTGGCGGGAGGATCCTGCAAATGTAAAGAATAACGAATCCATGTTTCAAGTCTATGGATTTTCAGAGAACGGTCGTAGGTTGAATGTGAAGCCTAACGAGATAACCAAAGGCCGCGCAATTTTCAGAGGCGTCGGTTCTGATGGTTGGAAATTTGAGATAACGAATAGTAAATGTAAAGGGGCAAACGATCACAAGGCAACTGTACATGTTCCCAGCCAATCAGCAGGTATTTTGAATTCTATTTCGTAGTACGCAAGCGCTCATCACGTGTTTCTCGAAGAACAAATATCTCTAGCCCACAACATGAACGAATTGTTACAGTGCCACAGAAACCTGGTGTTTTCACAACAGTTGCGTTGACTGAAGAGACCTTTGAACTATCGTGGAACCAATGGTCTAGTTCGGACATCACCAACTACACCATTTTCTGGTGCGAGAAGGACCAATATAGACCCAATGAGTGCTCCGTAAGTTTTTGTACAAAAACTACAATCTCGTGATTAGATTCAGCTTTCGCTTGGATCTCGAATTTTTAAACTAGATAGACATTAAACACAAGTATGAAGTGTAGTTCTTCTCACAATGCTGCTTAGCAGTTCTCATTCCTGCACGCTCTACCGGGCAGCTGGAACGTGGTTTCACCATTCGGGTATTTTCCCAGGTAGCACAAAATTCGGTCTGACTAAATATGCTAGGATGTCGGCAAATCGGCAAATTCTCTTTGATTCAGTGATCACATTTACATAGAATTAATAAGGTATGAGTTTGAAAATCAGAGTGAAAAATTTGACGAGGAACTGACAAGGGCAGTATCAGGCCTCCGGGTCACGGATTTCGGTCAAACTTGCAGGGTTGTTTCTTCGGCCCGAAATATGAGGCCCCTGATGCTCAGTTCCATCGAATGGGCCTTTCTTCGCTTGATTTTCTACACATCATAGCAGCGAAATGCATGGGTTATTCACTGACACTGCAGAATAATCCGTTTACCCTTGAATCTTCATTGCAGATGAAGATTTAAAGCAAAAGTTGACCATATATATTTTATTAGGCATGTCTTTGTGCTGATTAAACGGCTGATTTGATCAATCACGAATGGATTGAAGAAAGGCCCGTTAGATGAAACTAAGCATCAGGGGCCAGATATTTTGGGCCGGAGAAACCACCTTGCAAGTTTAGCCGGAATCCGTGACCCGGAGGCCTGATACTCTCCTTGTGAGATGAGTCATAATAATACAAAAATCTACATACATTCATTATTTATCTTCATGTTCTAATAGGGACCGTAAACACTAATACACGCTCACCAAAGTGAGAATGTATAATCGCGTATATGCATACTAGTTGCGACATCTAAAGTCCAGAACGAGCACTTTGGTGGTGAAAAATGTATGCGTGTACATGACAACACATTCTCACTTTGGTGAGCGTGTATTAGTGTGCACGGTCCCTATTGCTGTACAAAATCGCGAACTTCACGTTTACGCTTGCAATATTTTCTCATCTGTTCTGCAACCGTTGAGGATCAGAATTCATGGCTACCTGGACCCATTAGCCCACTGGTGCTAAACCAGCCTAACGCTTTCGTGTTACGTATTTTCGTGAAATTGGCTTTCCTGGATCCCTATACTAGACCGGTGGTGCAGTATTACCCCGAAAACGGAAACATTCTCAATGTTAATACATTCAATGATGTACTACTAATGGGATACTTCACAAGACTGATTCGGGGTTCCGAAGTTTCGGTGCGATAGGTTGAAAAAGGATTTCAACCAGAAGTGGGAAATTAGTCAAATTTTCGATTGGTTGGAACCTTTGGAGAAAAGAATTATTGGGGTTAGAGTCGTACATGAAGTTTCTCAGAAAGAGTACATATCTAAATGCTTGTCCATGAGTAAAGTGTCCGGCAAGTCGGAAAGAATAAAGGCAAAATCCTACAGACTCACGTCACAAATGCTGTCCTACATAAAACAAAACTGGAAAAGTTTGACTTTATTAGCAAGAAGTCGCCAAATGTCTCCGCAAGGGCAAAGAAATTATCATAATGGCTTAGATTAGTACATGGTTTGATGACAGAATGAAATATCGAATTCGAAATTACTAACTACTACTACTAACTAAATACTAGTATTTGTATGTTGAATTTACTGTGGCCTGGCAGATATGTATATCAATACATACGTGGGACCAAACAAGTTAACTTCATATGAGTCAAAAAGGATTTTTTGCTACCTGCTCATACGAGCAAAACTGAGCATGAATAAAAGTAAACTGTGACCTGTAAGACGGTGCAAATGTTTTTTTTTTTTTGAATATTTTCATTCCTTTCTGCAAAGGGCGAACTTGGATGGCTGCACGTTCCTCGGGATACCAACATCTACAACATTACGGTACCGGTCTCGGAGAAAGCCTACCGATTTGCGATCGCCGCGAACACTGCTGGAACCAGCAGTGGCATCTTGTGGTTCCCCGACGCGACAGTTCCTAGCGACGTCGTAGGTAAACTCCGTGCGGTACAGCCGAATAGCGTGTATCCGGACCGGATTCAGGTTGGCTGGAAGCTTGACTACTCGGGTCGTATTGGTGCTGTCGACGGTTTCAAGGTGTATTATTGTCCGACTTCGGCACCGAACACCCCAAGCTGCAGTGGCCCGAAAATGTCCGCAACCATACCAGGCAATCCGTATACGACTAGTGGTATTGTCAGTGGCCTGAAACCTGGGACTCAATATGTGATGACGGTCGTGGTTTCGTCGAATAAGGGAGAGGGACTGCCGAGTGACGATTTATACTTCACGACCAAGCCGGCTCCGCAACTTCAAACCGATGAATTGGACGCGATCAAGAGCATCACTTCTGAATTTAAAGAATCCGTGGCATTAGCAAATGAAAACGCGAAAGCTCTTGACCAAAAACTGCGTGAGATGTACGCACTTGCTTCAACTATCAGTGATTGCACAACCGAAGTGTCAAGTCTGAAAGCGACCATTTCTGCAGTTGAACAAAGCTCCGCGGACATGAAGGACTTCATCAGAGAGATGAAAGCACGCAATGCAGCGGTGGATCGTGAACTGGAAGGAATAAGCGTGATAAAAACCACGGTCGCTGATTCTGCAACTAAAGTATCTGACCTCTCACGGAGTATCTCTGAACTTGTACAAAGCTCAACCGGCGTCAAGGAGTCCATCGAGGACCTGAAGAACCAAAATAAGGCTGTTAATAATAAACTGGATGGAATAGACGTATTTAATTCCGAGATTACCGATATTGCGAGGCAAGTGTCCAACCTCACGCGGACCATCTCCACATACAAGGCTGACCTCGATGTTACTTCGCAGGAAAATTGTGATCTACGTCATAATGTTACAATATGTCTGGAGAACTTGTCACGGTACGGACTGGGTCCACCAGCTAATTGAATAACCACCACAAAGTGTCAAATTACAGTCATTCTTATTATCTTTGATACCAAGCTTGCATCTAAAAGCGATCTTTCACTCCGACTTCGGCTGTTTCTATTCTACTTTGCATTCTTGTCTCTATTCTCTCGTTCGTGAATCGCCCACAGGCCACAGTGATAGATATCTGTACATCATGATTTTGCCTGATATATCGATACCCTGTAGATATAACCGTCTTCTTTATCTCGAATATTGAATCTTGTCTATGTAGTCTGTTTTCTTCTATCCTGTCTACAAACCACAAACAAATCGAATACGATTCTTCCGAATACGAACAGAACACTATAATATATGTATAGGCTGTAAGAATATTTGTATCACGCTGTTATCCATTCATTACTCGTATGTCTTGTACTTGAGACACCATTTGATTGTACCCTCAACCAGACATGTATAATGCATTCTATAAAATATATTAATAAATGTAATTGAACATATGTTGACTCACTCCATTATTGGCTAATCGAGCTCCCGTTCTGAATTAACTAATAACTATTATTCTGTTGTGACTGTCAAATTTTTTGCTCGTTCAGGTAAGAGTTATGGAACAATCAATTGACTTGTGTGTTAGATTTTCAGTTAGGGCGATAAGCTCTTGAATTGATGGAAATATAAGTGGAGTAAAATTCCGCTGATGCGGTAAACTCTATATCAGTTGTCAGGATTCAAAACGGAGCTTCAAACAAGACACAAGCATCGAAAATCAAGCTTTTCACGCAGGTGGTAAACTTACTTTCAACGCCCAGGACTTGGGAGCACCTTTGTTTGTTCTCCGCATGTGCAATGCGACCTCACAGACTCCGCAAGTTGTCGGTAAACCGGCTGCTTTGGGTACCGATTGCATATGCGTTTATTGTGACGTTACGGTCAGGGCATGACCACCTTTGAATCTGGTAAAGAGGACTACAATTCGAATTACACCCGACTCAAAAATGGGAACTCTGGCTCAAATTGAATGAACCTATATTTTCGACGCTCGAACAGCAGCAAACAAAACGATTTATGCTCATCATGCTCTTGCCAGTTTCAATGGCATTTTCAGTGCCTGCAACCACGTATGCAGTCGTTAGATACGTGATATAAAAACGATAAGCTGCGCCTCTGGTATCCCCACAGTTTTTCCTCAAGATGTTTGGGTTTCATTGACTCCTGGTGGACGTGCTGCACTGTTCTATCACGCAGTGCTGTTTCATCACATGCCAATAATTATCACCATTAATACGACCATACCCGGATAAATAATCTATTGCGAAACATACATAAATCTGTTGAATTGCGAAACGTAAGTTGATGAAGAAATTTCGTTTCCCGGAACTCAGGGATAATATTGTTAATACGTTTACGTTATTCTTCATCAGCAATAACACTTCACAGCATATCTGTGTCGAATGATTCAGTACTTTTTTCGAGTTTATTGGATTTCCATTAATTACGCGTCACTGAAAAAAAAATTCCTACGTTCATCTGAAATTTTTATTAGATCTGGCAGCAACACTTACTCGCTAACTAACCACCAGAAATTTTTATACTGTAGCGATACTTGATGCCTTATATGAAATGAACACATTACCATATCGCATTGCGCATCGAACATTGATGACAATATCAAAATAGTATTCACGAAGAAGGTCACGTAGGATTTCTTATTCGGCTATAGTAATAATTCTCAGCACGAATTGCACCGGTAAAGAAAGACTTTCCTTTCATTGTGATTACCGTGAAATGTTATTAGATAATGATAATGATATATTGATAAAGTAAATCCACGTATCGTTCTATATTATATAAAGATATTCTCAACCCTTTCCGCGGTTGAAAATAGTTCTAAATTAAAATTTTTGGACTGTATAATTTATTATACGAGCAATAATTATTACCGTACATCAGGAAATACATCGTAAACAATTTCCCATTCTGTTAGCATTCGCTGTAACCATAAATTATACACCCATAAAGATTAGATATTTTTGAAAGTGTAGAAATATATTCCCAAAAACCATTATTTTCTCATTGGCAATTATACGTATAGTATATAGCTAATTAGGATACCTACTTGAGGAAAATGAAATTGACCACAATCCAATGAAACCGTTCTGAGATAACAAGAACCACTTATCTCGATAATTAATTCGAAACGCGCACTACGGTTCCACGCTAGGTTCGTGGGAATATGAATAAAAAATTATCTTTACGATTTCCAATGAAAGAGACGTATCTCTGCGTGCGGGATGAGTCAGACGTAATCTGAAGAATGAAAGATAACATTTCTAAAAATTTATTCCACCTCCTAGTCAACTAGCGATTATTGAATACAATTGAAAACTTTGAATTCCGGCGAATCTCGCTTTTCAATTCGTATCATCGAATTACGAAGAGTTGGGTTCATTCGTTCAGGTTTGAGATTTATGAGATTCAAATATTTCGGGAAATCAATTCGAAAACGATCGTGAGAAAAGTGTCGCCCGATGTATAACAAAAAAAACCGAATGGAAACCTATGACCAACTTTCACGAATTGAAATAGAAGATAGCGCTATGAATCATTTCCGATTCACACAACCGTACAACTTTGGTGAATGTGCAATCTAGCGAAGGACCAGCCAATGAACAGGCACTGGAAAATGAACACAATCACAGCTAGTACATAAGCATCTATAAATGTGTTGAATGGGCGTTCATTCACTAGTAAGTCTCCTTGTGGTGTCAATTCAATGCTGCCTTTGCCTATAGGCTTGTCATATAGTCTTCTGAGATAGTCTGATAACCCATACAGCACGCAACGTTTCAGAAATGTCTCAGAAACATTGCTAATTCTCATTTTCGTTGCATTGCACTGCAATGTTGCTGAAAGATCTCTGCAATCTATCTTGCAACATTGCAGACGCAATATTACGGCAATGTTCCTGCAATATAACCCGCAATGTATTCATATTAGACAGTTTCAGAAACATTTTCCGTCCGGGAATGAGTCGTTAAATTCAACGCTAACTAGCAAAAAATCGTCATCCTGCATTTTTACAACACACAGATTAATAATATTTATATATCAGAAAGTATGAAGCTCTGAGGATAAATCACCAAAAGATGTACGTACTTTCAATAGTCGGTTTGGCGCAGTGGGTTGAGCGGGGGATTCGTAAGATGGAGTGAAGGAGAGGTTCATAGTTCGAATCCCGGTCCGAACTCGCGTTTTTTTTTGTTTTTTTTTTCACGAAAAATACGTTACAGCGGCGGTGTACAGTCAATTATGAGTCCTCCGTCCTGTCAAACTACGTAAATTTGCTTTTTTACTATTATTGTAATATGTAATATAGGCGGACATTCAGACATTGCTACAACGTTGCACAGAATGTAATATGGGCGGACATTCAGACATTGCTACAACGTTGCACAGAGGTTCCAGCAACATTACGCAATCATACTGCAACATTACCAATATTGCAAAGTTATGTTGCTGCAACGGTGCTGCAACATCTCGGTGCTGTATGGGAAACAGCATCTATAATACGATTACTGATTATCAATCTTAACTAATCTCATATAGACAGAATTTGTGAATAATCGCTGCGCTCCAGATTCAATCCACAATCGAAACATCAGCCAGGAGGTCATACAGAATATACCATGAAAATGCTTGACGTATGTGTGTTCTGAGAATGACAAAATACTTCCATCATAATTACGAGTACCATGTAAAATGACTTCGCGGTTATCACCAGTGGATGACCCGATAGGAGTTTGAGGTCTATATAACTTGCTTGTAGGTCCGTGGGTGATTAGTAATAGCCCGCGTGCACGACGAATGGTTTGTTTCATTCGTACACAAAAATTTCGTCATTGGTAGCCTCTCTGGTAGCAAGTTGAAACAGGAGTTAAATACGCAGGAACAGTGGTAGAATCATATTCTGGAGGACTTCAGAGGAATTTTTACACTTGTTGAAGGTAGGAAGTTACTTTTTTGACTATTAAAAGACAAACGACTAATCAGTTCAATCATTAAAATATTAATTCTTGTGAGTGCTGAAGTCATTTTGCAGAAGAACATTTTCCTCTATATTTTCCATTTGTATAACTACGTCTTTTGACATGTTCTTCAGAATCTCCTTTCTCGCATCACAACCATAAGATTGACAGCTAACACTGAGTTGTTTGTTTCATAAACACGACAGTTATCTACCAGAAGCTCCTGACAGCCAGGGCTTCGACTGCTTCAAAGATGTACGAACGTTGGCTTCCGTTTGCCAATGTCCAGAAACACGCTGATGACTCCTGTCTGATTATCTGTCCGGAAAAAGGTGTATCCACTTCGAAAAATTACCATGTGCACATCGATTGTTACGGATGTTGGACCAGCCATGATAACCGCGCTAATAGGCTTTCTTCGGCTGATCAGTCAAAATCTGAACAAAATCATCAGCAGCAGCAGCGTACTACGAATCATGGCGTAAAAGACTATAGCTCGTGGACATACGGAGTACGTCTCTTTATGTTGACCTTGGCTCTATGCCAATCTGCAGCTACAGCATCTGATGTCTGCGCTCCTGGATTGAAAACGGCAGGAAGTTAGTATAAATTGATTAGAGAATGAAATGTGAGACTATAATACTGGGAAGTTAATTCTGACTGTCAAATTCTGCTCGTGGGTTAGGGGGGGACTAATTGCCGTAGTAATATCAAGTTACTGATGGAGGGGACTAATGTCTCACAGAATATGATTTCAGAATACGAAAATGTCTATTTCATTCATTGAAATTATTTATGTTCATGTAAATGTATACGGTACATTGCACGGATATATGGGCACGACATTTTCATTACTGTTTAATTTTTACCGAGATTTTTATTTGTCAGGAACGTGGCCCGCCGGTGACGTTTTCTTAGAACACGGTCAGTCTTTGAGGATATACTGCATTCTTGACGAGAACTCGACGCATGTAAGAAACCGAGGTAAAAATGCATCGGATATAGTCTTTTATCGGGATTGGAAGTTAGTGGAACCGAAATACGTAACGGTCGTCAACGAAACGACAAGCATGTTACACATAGATGACATACCTGCTTCGAGCGATTGGTATTTCTGCAAACTAAGAATGGACTACGGCTACAATGATGAAGTGGTTTGTTACAACAAAGTATTCATTGGATGTAAGTATAGATTTTACCCCGTATGATGAAGCCGATTCTAATTTTCATGTTTTGCAATACATGCACGGGAATTTTGACTTCCCGCACTGTGAAAGGTGCGTGAAATATCCGATGCCAAATAGGCTAATTAAGAGCATGCTACACTCATTTTTTACTCTTCTTACCGACCTTACCGGGTTTTCACTGATAGCAAAGCCTACGCGTCGCGAGCGCGGAAAAGGAACCAAGAGTGCAATTCTAAATGGAATTCCGAAGATATATATCGGAAAACTTCTTTGTTTCATGCAACAATGAAGACGTATTCTTGAAAACTGCACAAACAATTACCATTTTGTGCAGTTTTCAAGAATACGTCTTCATTGTTGCATGAAACAAAGAAGTTTTTCGATATATATCTTCGGAATTCCATTTAGAATTGCACTCTTGGTTCCTTTTCCGCGCTCGCGACGCGTAGGCTTTGCTATCAGTGAAAACCCGGTAAGGTCGGTAAAAAGAGTAAAAAATGAGTGTAGCATGCTCTTAAAAGTCGCGTGGGAATGTATATTATACTTCAAACTCATCAGGAATCGCTAGCTTCCCGCACTCGTAACACAATTTAAGTACTATTGTGTAATTAATTTATATGTATGTTCGCAGTCAAGCCAGCAGATCCTCAAAAATTTGGATGCATATCCCACAACTGGGAACGCCTCGTCTGTACGTGGGAACCCGCCCCCAATAACCTACCAACTCGGTATTCGCTCAAATTCGTCTTTCCCGGTCGAGCTCGTGGACATAGAGCCCTCTACCATTGCCCGATGAATGAAGTGCCGAATACGTGTATGATCGACTCTACTACAGATCCTATATACAGACCGTCCCAGTCACATTACTATTTTCACCTAAATATCTCGAACGATCTGGGACATCACATCTTTTTCTATCTGTTTGACCAGTTTGCTCATGGTGAGTATCGCAAGTCCGACTAAACAGGGAGTAGCGCGGCTGAATTAGTAGAATAACAAGAACGAGAATGAATGATGGTGGTACACCCGGTATTTTTATTATTGTACTAATTCTTTGCTCACAGCAGAAATAATCACCCTTAAATGACCTCCATCATTCATTCACTATAATTGCTTCGGTATGATGCACATCGTTGCCCTATTTTTAACGCTTTGCTTCATGTAGGGAACCGTTCGCGAGTAAGATTTGTCATTGACCCAGACGACTTGTCTTAAAGAAATTAAGAAAATATCATGTTTTCTTGCAGTGATACCAGCGCAGCCTGTGAGTCTGACAGTCGACGATAGAACATCATCCAGTGCATTGCTGCATTGGAGGTTACCATTCCCTTTGAATTTTTTCCCACCGGGCGTGCATCACAGAATTATGTATCGAACTAAACTGCAGCAGTCTCCAAGTTGGAAGGTAAATATTATCCGCGCTTACGGATCATTGCTTCTCTTTTTTGAGAGCAAAATTAAATCAAGTAGGACGTATTTTCTCTGCAACAATAGATCGGTATATGATACGAGTATTGTAACGGGGATTATCTTATCTATTATGTGACCAGCTTGTCGCTAGAATTTTTTAACATGAATAATTTGGATGAATCATGTTTCTGTGGACAAAGGAAAAAATTGTTCCACTCGATAAATAAAAAGCACTCAATAGACGGAAGCGAGAAACTCTACCATGAGTCTTTCGAATGTATGCGCTAACTCAGACGGCTGACAATGATCAGCTCCGCTGAGCAGAGAAATCCACGCTACATTCAACGAATATTCTTAATTTCAGTCAGTGAATATAACATCCCAAGTCCGCAGCAAAGATATCTATTTCAATCTAACTGGTTTGGAATACGCGAACACCGAATACGAAATCAGGGTATCTCTCAGAAGTTCCCTAGCGAAAGGTGAAGACATGTGGGGTCAGTACAGCGAAACAGACTTCAAAACAGCTTCGACTTGTAAGTTTTTTTTGCTAATTACTACCATGTTGTAAAATTCCTATATATGTAACGTCATGAAAACCCATGAAAGTTTCATCTCACCTCACCAGATACGATTTTGTAAGTGGTACGTTTCATTCGAGTCAATTGGTCATTCAATACTTCATCCGTTTTTATCGTACGCTGATATGCGTGCAGACAACGGGTTTCTCAGAGCTTATACGAGGAAAACTACGTACAATGTTTTCACAATCATTTCCTTGTAGAATCATGTTATTCTCATACGATGATTTTATTCACTTTCGTAAGATCGTCATAATCGAATTTCAATGAAAAGCAACGAGATATTCTACATCACAATATGAAGACGTGACTGATGTAAGTTTATGAATCACGTTTTACTCGGAAATACAGATGCAAAGGCATGGAGCATTCTCGTAAACATTGCTAGCTACCAGGATGCATACGGAAAAATCGATCGAAATTATTGTGAATCTTCGTAGTTCAGAGCGCAACCACATATAGCTGTGCAGTGTTCTCGCAAGTAGATCACTACGACTTTTTCTTATACGTAGAAGTTGACTTCGGCAACATCTTGTCTGAAACCAAAATACAATCGCAGTATATCTTTTCGTGAAAAGTAACAAATTGCTTGGATCATAATCGTAACATCTGCTGACAATATGAGTTCGAATTGGATATCTTACATAGCCACTCAAGTGATCATATTCTTATGCAAACATATATGTATGATTGCAACTTCTAGTACCGGGACAGGCGCCAAAAGCAGACGTCGGAAGTTTCGAAATCATCGGAAACAGCGGTAGGGATCATAGGGATGTCTACATATATTGGCAACCGATTCCGAAGTACTTGGAAAATGGAAACGATTTCACCTATGTAATCGAAGGCACTGACGAAACTGAAAATAAGTTGGTTCAGGCTCACGAGACAACCGAAACTTATGTAAAGTTCATGGGTATCAGTTTGAACAATTTCAAATTCGAGATCACCGCGGTTAACTGCAATGGTGCGAACCGCAGTAAGACAATAGTACGCGTTCCCGAGCAGTTGAAAAGTAAGTATCACCGCCAATGTGGATGCATTATACATATTACATATATGCGTTCTTCAAGCTTATGATATTATATGGATAGTTAGCAGCTTCCAATCCGACTCTAATGAGTATGAATTTATTCCAGTACCACAGAAGCCATGTCCTTTGACGAAGATTGCCTTCGACGGAGGTGTTTATGAACTGTCATGGAATCCACCGAGCAGCACGGACATCATCGACTACACAATATTTTTCTGTGTGAATAAGCGGGATCGACCCTATCAATGCACCGTGAGTATCTCACATATTTCTCAATTCCTCTACCCCCAGTTCCTACATCGACACGACAAACTTTTTCTCAACAGGGATACCTCGACTGGATCCACGTGCCTATCAATTCAAGCACATTCAACATTACTGTTCCTGATCCTGAGAAGGTTTACCAATTCGCAATAGCCGCGAACACGGCACAAGACAGTAGTGGCATGGCGTGGTTCTCCGGCACGACTATTCTCAGCGACGATATCGGAAAGATGCAGGCGGTACGAATAAATCGTATAGATTCGAACCTGATCGAGGTGGGATGGGAGCTAGAATATTTCAGTCGCATGGGTCCCGTCGAGAATATCAACATAAATCACTGCCCAATCATATCGTCGTACAACTTGACCTGTAAGAGCCCGAACATAAGCGCAGACACGGGATGTGACCTGCATACAACACGCAGAGTCGTTCAAAATCTGCAGCCGTTCACTACGTACATGATAAACGTTGCGGTAATTTCGAACAACGGACAGGAAGTCCACAGCGAGCTGTTTTACATCACGACCCTTTCAGCCGCACATGAGCCGTCTCCGAGGAGAGTTACTCCTGATACTCCTAGGTCTAGCCTTGTCACAGTTTCACCTCCCATGAATACAGCAACTGTGACCACAGGAAACGCTTCTGATGTGAATCACTTGATTGTTAAACCGGATAATTCCTTTGGCAAGAATCTTGATATTGGACCTAGCACATTACGCGAAGCCAATTCTGATCACACTGGTTGCAAGGCACAACTGACCAGCCTCCACCAATTTGTCTCTGAATTGAACGATAGGATCGAGTACCTGACAGAGGAGAATAACATGCTCAACAAGAAACTATCGCAATACAACGCTGTAGGATTACCGGTCCTCGAAAACTCCGGTATTCGGTAAACAATTCAGACGTGAAACGATAGTCTGATTGTAGGGACCGTGCACACTAATACACGCTCACCAAAGTGAGAATGTATAATCGCGTATATGCATACTAGTTGCGACATCTAAAGTCCAGAACGAGCACTTTGGTGGTGAAAAATGTATGCATGTACATGACAACACATTCTCACTTTGGTGAGCGAGTATTAGTGTGCACGGTCCCTATATAGCAGCCACAAGACGTCACGTAGATGCGATTTGCAGTCGATTGATGAACTCACTGATCTAGTGGTGGGGGGACTCGAATAAGTCGACTGCGCAGTGCTGCATTTGGCCTCATTGCGCAAGTGCACTACGAATCGCTGCGACGCCTGGCGGCTGCCATATACCAGCTGCATATACCCCCACCATGCGACTTGTTCTCCCGTCATACCTGTCTCTGATTTTCTTGGTCGATCCCTCTGAGTTCTGACCACCACCTTACCAACTGAGAACGAGAACCGTTGCGGTATCGGTAAAATTAACACTAACTCTTACCAACAGTGAACATATTCCTGTATCGTCGGTAAAGTCCGGTGTGACTACACAGTGACCTTGGAATATATGTAAGAAGGGGACACACCGGCTACGCCATTGGCGCCGTTGGGTGGCGCTAGTACAGCATCGAACTTGATGGCCCACACTACGCCTCCTGACGGCTAGTTTTCGAAACCACTTTTTTTTACCGAGCGAGGCTCGTGCAAAGAGAAGAAGGAATGCTGCCACTTATGAAGCGACAACAGAATGGATTATTTAAAAAAATTTACTTTACGTTGTACACAGTTTTCGGCGATTTTACAGTCAATTTATCATATCCTTTAAGGCTACGATTATCGCAGCTACATTTGAGTTATGTACAGTATGTATTAGGCGTTTGTACACGAAAACAATTACGGTGGGGAAATGATGACAAATTCACATGCTCAGGTAGAAAATTATCTGCAGGCGTTACACGAATACGAGGACAATCATAGCTCTAAGTATTTACTAGAGTTATAAATATACTGATTTAAGTGATTCTGCTATCCGGAGCTGAAATAAGATTTTTGTAGAATGACAAGGAAAAATATATCGTCTGTATTGGAATAATAATCAACAATTCTCGATGTCTTACACCCAGTATCCTACTCCTAGCAGCGTAACAACACTTAAGATTGGGCAGGTATCACATGTTTTTTAACAGTGTTGTCCCAAGATGCTGACATCAAACAATTATCATCCCACGCTAGTCCTCTAACAAAATCTTCATGTTCCTTATTTTCATACATAACGCTCATTCCATTGCTTGCATCGAATACTTTGACCTCTGTACTGTCACAGCATCCAGATATTTGATGAGACCTACATAGGATAACGAATTTCATATCAGATAAACAAATAGAGTCTCAATGTTTCATAGGAATAAAAAATAATAATCCTCTCTTACCTGGCTGGATTGAACAAGAGCCTGTGGATTCCTCTTGAGAATGCTCTTGGAATTTCGAGAACGAACTCTTTGCTCGGTTGTCTGACGTCGAGCACTATAATTCTACCATCCGCATCTCCGACAACAATTTCATGATCGGTGTTGGGGTTCCAAGCCGCAGCGGTCAGACCGCATTCAATATCTTTGATTATACCTAGAAGAAATACCCAGAAATGATCATTTCATCATTTGCAAAATAATTCGAGGTACAACTCAACGATACAAATCAACTTCGCATCAACTATCACGCATTTGTCCGTGATTTGAAAAACTATCTTTGCATTTGATCCAGAAAGTAGTGAGAATGTTTTCTTCTCGATTACGCATTCGTTGATTTTTTTCATAGAGATTTTTCTGTAATCAGCCTTGCCATTGGATCAAAAGTGTATAAAGTAGACTCTTATAAGACTGATCTTCGAATAATGGTACAGTACAACATTCACATACTGCTGGCTGGCTTTGACTGTCTAAGATCCCAAAGTAGAGCTTCGTGATCCAGGGACGTAGAGGCAAAAACATCGTTCGACTTTGGCTGGGCCCGCACACAGGTGACTGCATTCGTATGCGCAGGACTGAATGTGCGAGTTGAATACAGTTCCACCATATCCCAGATCTTTATGCTATAAAATAGCAATAAGTAGACGCATTCAGTTCTGGTTTCCTCAGAAGCTTAGACAGTAACTTATCAGCGATAAAAATCAGCTCCCAGAGCTTTTAGCACCTCATATGCAAACAAAAGATCGAATATGAGATACCTATAATCCATTCCACCGGTGACTAGACGCGTGCTAGTGTCAAACACGGATATAGACAGGATGGCATCGTCGTGCTCGAAGGAGTACCCCAGGCACTGAAGCTCGTGAGTTTTTGTATCGGCATTCTCATTGATACTCAGAATTTGAAAAACCCCGCTGTCTTCGCCGATGACAAACTTGTTGCCTCCGCCCAAGAGGGCAGCGTCGCATATACCGCTTTCTGTCTTCATAGCTGCGGTCGCTTTAGTTCTATCAAAGTTTGTCCGATCTTTGTAGAACCAAATCGTCCCGCTCCAGTACCGATCGGTCATGTTACTAGCTCCTAACACCGTGCCGACATCTAGAAGCGGCGTAAATAAGCGTCAATATGATTGGAACGAATGCAGCGAACAATTGATAATTTTCTAGTAGCTTTGACGCCGGTTAACCTTAAATATTACCGTCGGAAACGAGGATGAATTGTAGATGCCGGTCGACGGTCGGCGGAATGTCGGCTGCTGTCATGTTTCTGTAGATTTCTGCATTTAAGTTTGGATCCAGTTCAGAATTTGAGAGCTCCATGACTTTACTAACAAACACCGTAAAACTGAAACGTTTGTTAGAATCAACACCACGAAATCTACGCCGGGTCGGTTTTTTTTCTCAACACGTGTGATTGAAAAAGAAACACAAGAAGTGTCGAGCGACGTGATTGGCTGTTTCGGCGGATACGTCGCGACTACCGTTGTCACAATCATGATGTAATTCACAAACAAAAATAATTTCACACATCACGGTTCTTGAAAATTATTCTATTGTCACGAATAAAAAATCTCCGGACTTATCTCCTCGATTCTGAATAAATTTTACGGCTATCATTGTGTTTGTTTTTTTCTACTTTGACTTGATTCCAAGGAGAGAGGAATATGAAAATGCTCAATTTTCCGAGCACTGGAAAAGCAAAATTGATTATTCATGCCTAAAAACTTCATCGAAGTACAAATACACCCAGATTTTATTTTTATAGTATCTAGAACGATCGATAAACAGTTCGAAATACTGATCGAAAACCGTTAATCTTACGTTCAGAATTTGAAAAAGTGTTCTTAAAAAATTTGTTAAGCTCTTACGAAAGTATTTGTACGGATTTCAGCAGATAATACAGGATTAGGATTATATAAGATAATTACTATTCTAAAATGACCGTTGAAAAACATAATTTGAATATTTATAATCGAGTAGACATAACAATCATCATACTTCAAGAATCAAGTGCAGGAACTTAGAACCTATAATTTTACAATGTTTTTTGCCAAAGAGGAACAGAAAAGAATATTTTTCGGTTCATTCTGATCCAACGTGTTTAAAAGTTGCCAAATATTTGTTTTTGTAAGAAATAATCGGCATAGGAGAGACCGATGGTTTGAAAAGCGCGGGAAAAATGAGGCTGTTGGTTATAGAGTAGCGGGTATGACTAGCTCGGTAGTTGTTGGTATGACGTAACGAACGAGAGACTCCTATAATTTCCGTAATGACGCATGCGTATTTTGTGAAAAGTGCAAATCAGAAGAATTAGTTCAACGGAATACCATCAATCCAAGTGGAAGTGACTTCAGCGCGGGGTTGCGATTAGGAGTAAAATTAAATAAAGTGTTTTATAAATCTGTCAGACATTACGGTCGGGACGACAACACATAACACCGAGGCTAGGCGATCAAAATGGCTAAGCCAGAACAGATTTTACTGATCGAGCCACAGGGCGAACTACGGTTCAGGGGTACGCGGCTCTTCTCACTTCTTCTTTACCTCATATATTGTACACTATGCCCGGTCCTAAGTAGACGCGTGCATGTATTTCCCCACCGTATCCTACCACCGTCGCAAAACGCCACGAGACAATAACTCATGGACATGAATTTTGTCGTTTGTAGTTCGGTGTGACGTTGCGTCGCCGCCGCTACTCATCCCGCGGTCTATATCCCAAACGAATATCACAAATAGCTCTGTTCCTCCTTCCCTCTGATGTCTAGATCTTGGAAATAGATTAATAATAAACACCGACAATCCCACGAACGAACAACCGACGTATCGGCACATTTTTTTTTTCCTCTTGTCCATCTATAAGTCGCTCTACCCATTTTTATCATCACCGTCTACGGTTGAAGATGTTCATTTTATCTTCTTGCTGTCAAAAGCGGCTCATAAGAGCTTTTCAGTTTACATGGTCGTTACCCCCACCCTTCCATCTAACTCCTTTTCTCGTTTTAGATCGCCGATGGATGATCATCATCGTATAGCACATCACAACTTACAACTTTTTTTTTTTTATCTTACCGTTATTTTCCACATGGTGGGGATTCGCTTTATTTCCATCAGTCATTGTCTGGCTTCATGTAATTGTTGAAGGTCTGAAGCTGATGATACTAGATTCAATATTTTTCTTCTATGTCACTCTGATAACTCTTAGAACACTGAATATTCAAAGTTTTTAGCCAAGTCGATGCAAAGTCATCCTCAACTTTGTTATCATATGCCCGGAACATGAAGTATATTGTAGAATTTGGACCTTCAAACTATGTAACAGGTGATAGAATTTGTGAGAACTTGGCACAGCAGACGAGTTACGAAATCTAACAAAAGAATCGTGTATACATAATGTTGATTCCGATTAATACCAGGCTATTATTGGTATCTAAATTGCTACTTTCTGTCTACGTGCATTATATCGATAAAACTTAGACTCTCTGTCTTAGAAATCAAAATAACGCTGCGCAAAACTTCGGTGACATAGAACAGATCTTATCTTCCACCAGACAGAACTGGATAGCTTGCAAAGTATTTTGGCAAAGATCTTTGACAAATTGAATAGGGAATCACGAGTATAAATAGAGAGGAATTTTGATGTATGGATCTTCCTGCTTCCTTCCTATCTGGTTGTAAAATAGGAAGCAAAATAGAAACATGACTAAAATAAGGTTGTGAATGAATTTGTTACAGGACCTTTTACATCTCCGGTCACAACGTATATGAAACTGACTAATCCGTCGGACCACAAAGTGTATTTTAAAATAAAGACGACTGCCCCTAAGAAGTATTGCGTGAGACCCAATTCTGGCGCCCTAAAGCCTAAGGGTGTTACTGAAATAGCAGGTGCGTCTTATCTCCTCGCCGTTTCACAAACTTATCCATCACTTCTCGTTTCATCTGATATGTCTTTAACTATTCACTTCGCAGTGTGCTTACAACCATTCGACTTCGTTCCTGGTGAGAAAAATAAACACAAGTTTATGGTCCAGACTGTGATAGCTCCGGAAGGCGACAACGAAGATGGAATCATCAACGATTCGTTGGTACGTGGATTAAGCCTGATAAATGTCTTGTAATACTTTTGTAATAACTCAGGAAGCTTCAACTCGAGCTTTCATCGATCATCTCCTTGTCATTCTCATCAGAATTCACACTCCCACCGTAGTTTTTAGTGTCCGCTGATGATGACAAAGTGATCGGTAAATACCTAATTTTCCGTCTATACAATGCAAACTACGAAATAGGCGAGGTCAATTATTTCTTTATATCAGATATACGTACAGCATGAACATTTGTAGGAACATGCGTACTGTGTAGTTGAGTTCGAAAACAAGCAACCAACTGGCTACTCTATTGCCTGATATCAGCGATCAAAGTAGTGTGCCAACACAGCTGTGAATATCTGTACCTGCAGCCATGACAAAGCAACTAGACACGTGGAATGAATTATTGTCTCGCGACTTTGATCACTTGTCACAGGTGAAGCGAAGAAGTGGATACATCGCACCGAAGACTTTTTCTCCAAAGAATTTTATCCTTCTGTCTACTATGCAGCATTCTTAACGACAGATTCTCCTGTACATCTGTTTCTGATTATTATCCATTCATTATTTTGCATACATGGTAGCTGGGAAGTCGATTATTCATGGTGGCCACTGGCCACTGGGATCCGACAAATGGTCAGGGAAAAGTTAAGAAATCTTATGGTGATACGAAATAAGACATAATCAAAGATCCCTAGCGATTTTTCTTTCTTCCTCGCGCGGAAATCTTAAACAATGGAAATACTAGCAAAACTTGTGTAAATTATGAATGAAAAAAGTGTTCTCAAAAATCGTTTTCATTCACCATTGATTCAGAGCATTAAGATTAATTCGTCCAAAGTTCAGTCAGGACAAAATTATCATTCGGTCAGGAAGAAACAGTGATTTAGTTAAACTCTTTACATTGGCCACCATGTTATTAAACTTTTCTGTACAATTCATATGGAAATTTGATATTGACAAATCGCCAAATTTTGCTCATGCATAAAATTCAGACTGGAAGAGGTCATCGTTTGACTATCCTGAACACTGGCGTTATTTCGTCTACTTCTTTCACAAACTTGCACATAGCTAACATCCGACCATGAATGCCTTAGTCACTATCATCTTAAAGACTAGTGTAAGTGAAATCTCTATTCGGAATCCCCGATTTATTACAGTGGAAGGACATAAACCCGGAGCAGTTGATGGACTTCAAGCTAAAATGTGTGTTTGAGAATCCTGTAAGCAGTACCACAGCTACGAGCACCGACGGTCCGGATGACGATAAGAACAAGGGAATTGGAGACTCTGTTAAATCATCTCCCAAGGTAACTTTCCAATCACTCACCACATTCTTAATGCTCATTCAAACTCTGACCCCTTCAATCTTTCTAGCCACACGGAAAGGTTGAGGAAGAATTACAGAAAGCGGCACTGGAAGTCAAGCAGCTCAGGGAGGAAGAGAGCAATCTTAGGCAGGAGAACCTTCAGCTCAAGGTGAACCGTTGCTTCCGTAAATCTGAAAAACTATTTTATCAAAACGAAATATTGTAACGATATCGTTTTTTTGTAACAGGAAGAACTTATGAAATCGCGGCACGCCGCATCCGGCACAGCGACTATTAGCAGTGGAAATATGTCCGCGCTTGCGGGTCTGACATCAAACAAAGACGACAAGTTGAATCCGGCTAAACTTCCCACCAGTGTACTAATCGCCATTGCAATGGTGATAGTTGGATACTTGCTGGGGAAGTTATTCTGAGCGGACCCCACTTGCCGAGACCCCCAGCCCCCCCCTTACCTCACCCAAAACCCCTGCCCAAACATTCTTAGCCAAACATCCCCGTCGTTCACCACGCGTGTAATCGTCTTGAGTCGTCCCGTCGAATAATCAACCATTTGTTAATCGAAAACGATGAAATTAAACTAAGTATAGACACGGTGGTCTACGATTATCGAGTCGTCATTTCTAGGGCATTTTGTGCTTACTACTTTAATCTACGACATAAGTTCAAATCCTTTCTCAAATAACTTGACTAATCGAGGTGAAATTTCAACTAGTGCGAGTAGGAGAGTAGCGTCTTCTGTCTGTAAATGATAATTTCACATTTTTATAGCGATATCTCTAGAGGAAAGGATTTTTAGTTATGGCCAGCGTCTTTGTAAACCATGTCGCCACCAAGAGTACGATAAATGTTGCAAACAGAAAATTCATATATCAGGGCGGGTCTGGGGGGTGGCCTAAACAGTAGTGGTGCGCCGTGTGACGGTGATTGGGTGTTTTGCATTAGATATGCGAACCCGGTGAACGCTTACTGTTCGCAAGTTGTGGCATTCAAATTATCAACGCTTCAGTGTACTTTTTATTTATTTATGTTTGTCTAATATTAAAAAAGAAAAAAAAAAATGAGAATGAGATAAAAAAAAAAGAATCGTTTAAATCAAAATAAATATATCGGATGTCAAACTACCAAGCGAGTTATGCATTGTTTGTCTGAATCCTTCTTGCCAACCAGATTGAAAATCATTTACCTACAACATGGTGGTGCGTGGTACTCGGGAGCATGGCTCAACGCAAGTTCAAGTTTTACACCAAAATTACACTCTAGTATTGAGATGAGATTTAATTTACTGAGCGCAGGCTCACGACACGCGATGGCACATCCGGCATCTTATACACCATTGAATATGTGAAAATCTTATACATGTTATACACGAATTTGATGAAAATTGGACTATTATTTTAGTTTTAGTTTTTAAACGGGAAGAAACAAGCACTAAAGCATGGCAATTTGAAGATGCTGTTATGCCTTGATTCGAGCTTTCGTCTTCGAAGACGCGACTTATGACATCCACCGCAATTTCTTATCATACTCAAGGACACAGATTTGGGAGTAATGAAGCTGAAAGTTGACAATTTTTTACTCCCATTGATGAAGTTTCAAACTTCCTCCACTCGGCGTTGAAAACATGACAAAAATATTTCAAGATTCTTACCTAATATTTAGCAACTTTTCCAACTGCGATGGGAAATTATAACAGATGAAGCGGGGTTTAACAAGTGGTTATGTAAAACGGGTGCTAGGTCCTGGATGACTATGCAGCGATGTATCCTCTAGCCGTAGCTAGGGCATGATCAGTGTATTGTAATTATGAATTAACTTACATACTACCAAATAAGAATAACATGACGTTTATATATACTATGAAAGACGTTGAAACGCAGCGGATTTCAGGTGAAATGAAAGTCACGTGACCTCGATATGATTTACACTTGGAATTTTCAAACGCTATTTTCTCAGCCAAAACACATTCGGTTGATGTAAAATTGATATCAGTGACGTAGAAAAACTCAATGAAGGGCCTGCCAATCGTGGATTTTCGAAAATCGAGATGTAATAACAGTTTTTTAACAATATTGTTCTGTAATCCAAGGAAGTGCTGCCTCTTTCCACGAGGGGCAGCACCTCCTTGGGTTATAGAACAATATTGTTACACAAAATTCTGATTATGTCTTTCGATATTCGAAAATCTACGATTGGCAGGCCCTTCATCAAGTTTTTCTACGTCACTGATATCAATTTCACATCAATCGAATGTGTTTTGGCTGAGAAAATAGCGTTTGAAAATTCCAAGTGTAAATCATATCGAGGTCACGTGACTTTCGTTTCACCTTAACGAAGAAGAAAAAAAGGGTTCATGCTTGTGTAATATTAACGAATTCTCGTTGTCTCGTTTTAATCGTGACGAGTCACGTCATCGAAGAGAAATTAAAAGAGAAAGAAAAAAGAAAAAATCAGCAGGGGATATAAAGGCAGTAGAGATATAGCGAAGACGGAGCTAGTAGGATTCAAAAATATCAAACATACTTTGACTTCTGAGCGTAATATATTATAGCGAGCCTTGTTGTATTGACGGTATAAGTTTTTTTCAACGAATTCGATAAAGTAAACTATATTTAATATCGTACTATCAGAGTATTGGAAGGTAGTCGTCGGTTTTTATAGTACTAAATGAAATTATGCTTCTGGGATCCTTCGATATTCGTTCCGCAAGGATCTCTTCCGGTTCAATGGATGATTTTACATGTTCAAAAAGCATCATTTTCGGTTTACAGTATCGGTCGAGCCCATAATCACGTCGTTCGCGCTTGACTACATTCAAAGATTATTCAAGGTACCTAATGTAAAGTGATGCTGACTAGATCTTAGCTCATTCCACACTCCAGAAACTTGCCGATTGTTGCAGGAAGTCGTGACGCACGACTATTGGCCATTAATTGATTTGTTCTGAGCTGAGAAAAATCTTGGATAAATTATATTTCAAGGCGATTTGTTGAAGCGATGATAAATATGAGTGAAAGTCATTCATCCATAAATGAATTGAAAAATAAATTGAATAAATATACCTATTAATACGACTATAGACGGCAGTATATCGGAGTAAATTGATTCGTTAGTTTGTTTCCTAATTTTAGATCGACACTTTTCCGTTGATTCTCATTGAAGTGAATCAAAGTCATAATTCAAGTTAGTAACACCCGCAAACCTGTTACTTGATCGTTGTTATCCGATGCATATTTCTTTTTTTTTCTATTCTATAGTGGGACAAAATATGTATGATATATTTCAATTTACTTCAGCTCTAATTTTTTTTTTATTTTATGTTTTTAATATTGTAATTACACAAATGTAACTATTGATTTGTATGTACCTACCGTATTTCAATTTTCAAGCTGTTATATACTATAATAATAATATAATATAAATATAAGAAAAAATAATAAATGTGTTTAACGGTGAAACGCGATTCTCAGATCGTTCTTATATACATTTCTTGCGTGAACAAAAATCATCACCCCACCCCGCGTTCGTAAATCCAAGTGTATCTTCAGCTTTTTTATCAACTACGAAATTCGACCTACTTTTTAGTTCGTCATAGTTGCTCTGAAAATAATTTTCACAAATGAGACGCACTTTCCAAAATCTAAATGTTGGAAAAAGTTTTCTGTAAACCGATTTTCTGACTTAGGGTTTGAACCGAAATTGTGGTTTAGGTAGGGATGTGCCGGATATCTGGTAACTATCTGGCATCCGGCCTGTTTTCTACGATCCGGCCGGATAACCGGATAGCACTAACCTTTGATATACCGATAGGAATAATGGAAAAGAATCTGAGTAAATAAAAATGGAATAAGCAGGAAATTACAATCCTCAGTTTCACACTTCAATGTGTAAACTTTGATGTAACGTCATTACCTTGGTAGAGAACAAAGTTAAAAGTTTTGATAAACAAAATTGACTATTCTAATATTTTTCATAATTAACAGTAGAATTTCTGTATTTTCTGGCAGCAAACCGTTTCTATTTTCCATATACATTTTTCCTGCTGCAATAAAGACTCTTTCCGAACTTACAGAAGGG
>JAFFZH010013215.1:27208-63827 GCA_018420115.1 Euura saliciscinereae
TCTACGTATCTACTATTTTCCAAGTTGGTCCTCATATAACGAGGCACATTTCTCGCGAGGGAATGTCCTGCTAAACAGGACATGAGGGGGGGGGGGGGCACTTTAGTATTTCAGTACGATTGGTGCAAGTTTTGGGAATTCCTTGGCGTGCAGTCTTCACCACAGTATCGGATTTGTATCCCCCGCAACTTTCCCCTGCCGGATATCCGGTATCTGGTTATTTGGCCAAATCGCTATCCGGCATATTTCTACAGCAGATTCAGTTATGGACTGGAATGGATTGATTTTGTAGGACGGAATTCTACAGGCACGATCAGAACTGAGCCAACTAATTACCTGAAAGTATAATTTCGAAGGACTGCAATGAACGGAAAATTTATCCAACTTGTGCAAACATCGAAAAAAAACATATTTTCAAACTTGATGCGTAACACAGCTGAATTTGCGAATTTCATTTTTGGCCTCAGAGTTTTTTACGTGTCGAATTAAACAATATCAACAATCATAATAATAACACGGAACGATCGTCGTGTTTGCTGAAAGCTGATCGACACCGCAGCAGTTGTTTTGCGTACAGGTAGAGTCGCAGTTGTGACGTCAGCAAGATCGTCGATGATATCCAAGTAATGTAAGTTCTTACGATTAAACTTATTACTATTGTCTATTATTCGTTATTTCCCACTCTGATGAACCACATTGCTTCCATACTTATGGCTGTAAGCATTTCAGCATTGTTCGTGTGATGAATTAGCCTTATGGCGACTTTATCTCAATTGGGATTTTGCATCGACATTTTTTTTTTGGGAATTTTTATATGCCAATGATGTAGAGTAACTCGAAATAATTAGGTCGTGTTTTTTGTTTTTCATTAAAAACGATAATTACAAAAGTTGCAGCCAGCTTTTTTGCTATCTTCTTCAATTTTGTTTCAATTGAGAGAAGAAAAAAAATGACCCAACTATTTTCTTGCAAACTACTAATATATGAGATAAAATGAATAAGTGCAAAATCCGAATTTCATTTTGTATATCTACTACAATGCGGATTCGTTCAAAGTGATACCAAAAGAGGCCGGGTAAAAAACTGCATTCCATCTTCCAATACCCTTCGCTCCTAGTCGTCGATTTTTGTACACGTCATATAATATAGCCCCATTCTGCAGCAACGGGTTCGGAGCAAATAACCAGATAAAAAAGTTATATGTAAAACGTAGTAAAGAAGCATATTGGAATATCTCGTTGCCAGGTAATGGTAGAATTGTAGAATTGAATATGACAATAAAACCAAATAGAGAGAATAAAGCGGTAGATAACGCAGAGTCGTCTTACATCAACCATTATACAGACAATCGGAATTGTTCGTCAAAAATTCCAAAAACCTTCTGTAACACAGCCTCACGAACGTGATGTTATAGTTTCATACGGAACATACCTATAACGATGTTTTATGAGAGCCCGGAGCTGTCTTCAGTTAAATTCTCGTCTCACAGAATCGAGGAACGATCCTTAACGTAAGTATATGGGGCATTCCATGCCTAATCGACCTGCCGGTGGCCCTCGACCTCTCAGATCTGTACTTAGTACTTTCTATAGAATCCAATTCATGGACGCGAAGTACACAATATTTGAATGCTGATCTTGTATTTATTTGCATGACACAAGAACAAACTTCGTGCACGAACAAACTTCGTCCATGGAAACTTTATGATAATCATTTTTTCGACATTTCGACGATTTAGACCAACACATGTCAATGAATTTTTTAAACAAAATTATTCTACAAAATTAGTATCACTTGTTATGTTCTAGTCATTACTTGGTATGATGAATGATTATAAATCGATTATTACTAGTGTAAGTGTGCACTTAGTCCAGTTAGAGTAAATAAAAGAGAGAAAAATAAATGGTGTGTAAATCTACTCAAAATGCAGAAAATGCTACTCCAATAGTGGACCCTTATTAGGACAGTACTTGTGTGCAGTAGATTTAACTATTTGACTGTATAAGTAATTGTGTATACTAGGGTGGTCACATAAACAACAAATTGTAGTTGTGTTTACTACTGTCGCAGTAATTGGTATCCCTTTTCAAATGCGGGGGAAACTGAGTTTATGTATTTCAATATATTGCAAAAACTCCCCAAACTTGAATTTTGTTGTTGTTGTTGTTGTTGTTGGCTTAACCCTAGAACAGAATTTTGATCGCACCCCTACCTACTATGCCGAACTACCCATTGGATATTGTTAAAACTTTCACCTGTGTATTTATATTCAAAGCTCCGAAGTCATTCATCTACATATTGATCTGGATGATTATGAAAATCCGAGTCTAAGGTATTTTGCTAGATTTTGCTAGGAGGTAGAGTGGGCCTATTTAGAGAACAATGTCACGAGTTGAAATTTGAACGAAAACCTGACCGAAACCCAGCGTCAACCGCAAGTTTGGAAAATAGTGAAAAATTTGTCTTAAATTTATCGATTTTCCGCTCAATTTGCCCGCCTTTTCCTTAGTTCTTGTAAAATATAGTTCATCGGATGTTAAAAATTTCCTTACACAAGTAAACAAATGATTCAAGGATGTTTGTTCATTTTTAAAAAGGATGACGAATTTCCAGGGGGGATTACTTTGCCTGCCTCTCCTCGATAATTGAGAGCTCATTTTTCAGTCTTTCATGCTATTGTGCTGTAACGATTACAATAGCGTAGGGTACGCAAAACCAATAACGAGGTTGTACCTATTTACTGTTAAATTTTATCTGCTTCATGACACGTAAAATTGATGAGTACTTCTGCGGATGTAAAACTTACGCACATCAGCGTCTTCAACACTACTTCTAAGCGTCTAGAATTTACAACATATTTACTACAGTAAAAATGTACGTCATAAATTATTGAAAATATTAACTGATATTGGTGTTACTCCTACGCCAATAAATTTCCTGTTGTCCAGATCCAAATGTTAGCAAAGTTTTTTTTTTCTCGCGTAGGAACCGATTCGCCGAAACGTTTACGGAAAGTTGCTTCTGTGTTCATTGATTCCTGATTTTCATTGTTTTCCATATACTCACTGCAATGCACTCTACGATGAGGTCACGGTACATGTACCACCGACTTGAACTGTTGCCAAAGCTGTAATTATGTTCAGCAGTCACCACGTTCATTTTTAGATGTAGTAACGATGACTGAATATGTTTTCAGCGTTATGAACCACGAAAATTTCGTGTTCGGTATTGAACGATGCCATGCAGCGCGATTTTATAACGAGTCAAGAACGACCAGACTTTGTGTCAATACTCAAATAGTAGTCTTTGAAAGTCTTCGAAAGTCCCTGGAAGTCCTTGGAAGTCCTTGGAAGTATGTGGAAGTCTGTGGGTCATAATACTGGAATGGAAGTCTCTGGAAGTACTTAGAAGTCGGAAGTCACCTGTACACCTGAAATCGGAGTGAATAGCCCCTCGGTTATACTTGTTTTCATGCAGTGCTCTACCGAGATTTTGGAGTCATTCCCAGTAGTATGTTAACCCTCCGTGGTCATACCATCTAGCGTCACACCATCTATAGCTGTAACACGCTGGTCACACGGGGTCACGATGACCCCAGCGATATTTAAATGGCTACCGCGTTCAGCGTATCGTCCCAAATGACCCTCAAGAATTCATGACGATAGTTTATCAACATTTCCAGATGTGGAACTCACGTTACTTTATGTTGAATCGAATGTTAACATGGTTGAAAAAACAAAAAAACAAAAAAATCAGGGAGGTATCAATGCCTGAAGAAGGCACTGTTAGATGAGGTGAAATGATCATAAGAAATTAACGGGAAAATGTAAAAAAAAGTTCAGGTATGCTTTTTTGAAATCGAAGAATCATATAGAAAATCGTAGACCAAATCAAAAATGGTGAGGGAAAATCATTGTTCGAGTTGAGTCGAGTATAAATATATACAGATCTCAGAGAAACAGAAAAAATTGAAAGAGATCACTATTTTCTCTTTGAGTAACTCTCCTCAGTCAGAGATATATCAATTAATTGATTCGCACAGTCCGAAAAATTCTACCCTACTGAAAATGTTGATGTGATAAATCATATAATGTCATGAACTGAATCATCTCGTCATTCATCATTTGATATGTATGATAAACAAATATGTAAAAAATCACATAATGATTCATATAAAAACTATATGATTAACCATATGATTTTTGACACATTATATCTGCTGATGGGTGCCTACATGATTAATCATGTGATTTTTTATGTATTTGTTCAAAATCACTAGGTAAATCATATGATGAATGACACGATGATTTCGTTCGTAACATTATATGATTTATCATATCAACATTTTTATCAGGGTAAATAAGAGTCAATTATTTATTTTCTCAATTAGTCTGATCCCTGTATAATGAAGTACAGAACGGATCAGATCTTGCATCATTGCAGAAAACAATTGAAATTCCAAACAATCTCAATAAATTCGAGATTAACGCCATAAGCCGTTCTTAGTAAAAAAAAAAAAAAGAAATCTTAAAATCGAGATTTTCGATGTATCGCAGAAATATGATAGTAGCGAAAATCGTTCACTGGCTACTGTAAACTTTACGATAACCGCTTTCCGTTCTCCGCTACCTTCACCCAGTGAACGGCGACGGCAATTTGTGCGGAGTGCGGCGACGGACTCCGCGACACGGCGCGGGCCCGTTTGGCAGGGTAGTCCACGAAGTGGGAGTCGACGCGAGGAGTATGTGGATGCAGAACAGGGCGGCGGTGGCGGTAGTAGCTGGCTATTGATTTCAAGGGCTTCCTTGGCCCCCACCTTGCCGCGTAGAGCCCGTCGTCGGGTTCAGGTCACCTCGAATGCTTCCCGGTGCCCGCGTCACAACCGTCCATAAATTTCACCCTTACCTTACTAGAATCAGGAAACTTACAAATCAATTTTTCGATTTTTTGTTCTCTTCGATGGTGATGCTGAAAATTTTCTTGGAAGCATTTTTTTTCAGACCATTTAAACTAATATTCCGATGATTTGGGAGACATTGATACTAGACTTTTAACTTGTGTTTCAGAAAGATTGTCTATTTCCTTTCGAAAAATAATCTCCAAACGTTATTTGAGGAAAAAAAAAGAACCAAAAGTAGCTATGGTGTATGAATCGTATTCCTTCTGTACAGTGCGAAGGTTCGTCGCTTATTCTTTGAAGAGTGCATTATTCAAATGTGTACCGCAACCTTAGCTGCAATTTATTCTGCAGAGTGACGGTCGTGGTTTTCGGTGACATTTTTTATTTACTAAGATTCGAGCTGTCCTCGCGAGTTGGAGAAGTTCTTCGTTTCCAGCTTCGGCTCCTCAGGGTATGTTAGCCGTGGGGCGCCCGGGGGCAAAGGAACCCGAAGCACCCCTTGTGACGGTACTGCGCGAATTGGGCCGAGCGCCGCCGGATCAAGGGACGACCGTGGCTAGCGATACGTCGAGCTGGAAGCCCGCGTTGGGGCGTCTCCTTCTGCCGTCACCGGCGTCGATCTGTCGACAAGAGACACACACTCCGGCTGCAGAAACACCTTTTCGCCATTCGGACCCGTTAAAGACAGACACCCCTCAAAATTGACCACGATGTCGATCGAAGCGATAGTGAAATAACAGTTATGACGGACCACTGAAGTGAGAAGAAGAAAAAAATAAGTGATAGAAGCAGGTATTGAATCCGCCGAGGTATATCTTTCGTGCGAAACCATGGTGCCCCCGGAACTCGAGGCTTCAGGCCGCAGCCCGTGACCGTCAGCCCTCGAAGATCCGGGTGAGTGTGTGAAGTTCTTTAGACTTGTGATACCAAAAAAGTCTAGGATCCCGGTTCAGGTCCAGCCGCAGAATTTCTCGTCTACTTTCCAATATCCTCGCCCTTAGACATCAGCATGCCTTGTATATTGTCAAAAGACACGATCTGACGTCAGTTTCGTGCTGCAGAATTGAGTTTGTGCAGAGTCTGACGTCACAGAGGAACGACCGTGCCCATCGGATAATGGTGAAGATAGCGAGACACGGATTGTCTCGTTGATTGTAAAGAGTATCTTTGAATCAGTGCAGTCTGCAGGTCGCCGTTGCCGGGTGAACGCTCCCCGGCCAGACCTAAATACTTCGCTTTTCAAACTAGTCCCTCTTGCTTGCAGTCTTTGAAGCGTTCCGTTTCATCACGAGAAATCGCCCCCGGGTTATTCACGCTCCTGAATAGATCAAGCCGCGCAAATATTTATACCCACCCAAAGTGCGGAAGCCTGGGAGCATAGTAGTAAGTATTTGATGTGACAGAAAGACGGAAGGTGATTAGAAAAATTGTCATAAGAACACAAAGAACTGAGTTCCACAAGTAGAAAAAGCGCTGTTGATCCAGGGGTGCGGCTGAATCGAGTGGAAAAATCGCGAGGCATGTAAGCCTTAGAAATCAGGGTTTCTACAAACGGTGAAGTACCTTCGCACTTCTGGTTCAGGTATAGCAAGGTTGCGTGCCACCGGCTTATTGATCAAGGCCAAACGTCTCGAGATCTTACCGCTACTATACCGATAGGTGTTGCCACCAATAACTAAGCACCTATTTCTTGACCGTTTCCACTGCCCCCTCTAGTTAATAGCCCTCTTACACCGGAGAATAACCTTCATTTAATAAGGATTCAGACGCACTGACCGAGTTCACAGGAACCAGTCCAACGAAGGGTGCCCCGAAAAGTTAATTGTCTATGAGAAAGCATCTGTTCAATAATATCAGTGGGCTTGACATCTTCTCTCACGTACAATTAATTTTTGGGCAGATTTATTTATCTATGACCCTTTCGGTTGGTCCTATAACCAGTGGGGGGACTGGAAGAGTACCTGCCGAGAGACTCGAGGTCCCAAAGGTCTCTTTGGATGTGATGGGAACAACAAATAACCCCGCGGTCCTCCAACGCTCGAGACTCTACTAAGAGGATCGATTATTTCGAACGCTAAAACCGATAAGTGCACCCCTGCTCAAGAAGGACGACACTGAGCAAGTCCTTAAAACTTGAGCATATTTGTGTGAAAATATTTCTTCATTCAATCTTTACTCGAGTTCAGGTTTATCTCGACGATCGAGAGAAGCGAGTAACCATGACAAAAACTGTCAGTAAGGCATCGGGCACATTGTACGTTGAGATATTGTCACACTGAGAAAAGAGTTTTGTTGTTGTTAACAAAGTTCGTTAACAGTTAACGAATCGTATATTTGTATGTGAGCAAATATACATTCAGTTATAGCTAAGAAATCATTCATTTGAGTGTATTTCTTTGTCTCAAATAAAGATTTCTTAATAGTTAAGAAATCTTGTATTTCTCGTCAAACCGCACCTGTTGTTTCAGCAAAACGATTATGAAGTTTAACTATTAATAGTTAATAAATTGTGCAAATCTATCAGTGCAGTTATCCACGCAAAATACGAATAATGATCTTTTTTTTAGACCAATCAAGTATTGACTAAGACGTCATGTCCCATTTTTTTTTTGTGATAAGTGTGACTATTGAAATGTCTTCACTATTTCCACCGAAAAAGATAGCGCATACCTAAAATATGCTGCCCAAACAATGTCCGGGAACGGGTTCGCCTCGAGCCTAGAATGATGCGCCTCATGTCAGTGAATGTATTATGACTGGCGCACTTTTACTCGCGAGAGTGTAGCTAGAGTATTCAGCGCCGCTCTCACCTCTAGCGGCAAGCGTACAGACTACTACGCACGACTTACATCAAATCTCAAACCCTCATGTAAGATTTGTTAAATGTTAATAAATCTGTATTTGAGGAGACATGGTGTGATTTTTGTCTCAACCGAATGCTTTATTTATTGCGAATACTACGGAATTTCCACAGTAGTTGAAACAACACGTATGTTTACATCATGTTAAGATATTCTTTAACACCTAACGAATATTTCGCGAAATTTTCAAATAAATGCGTTTATTTGGTATAAAGAAACTCTTTTCTCAGTGCACGATCCAGACAGATCGGTCACTAAAGCACTCGAAAGATGTACTTCTGTTCACTTTTTCGTTTCAGTGTCTGAAAAATGATGTTGAAAATCCCCTAATTACCGGAACACGCGCAGTACAGTATGAAAGAGTCGTCAATACTTGATACTATATCAGCGAATTAGAATTTCACCAGAGCGATATCACGTGACAAAGTATATATGTTAAATTATGGTTACATGGTGAAAACTTACACATAATATTCTTATTTGGTTAATACTCCACCCGTAATACCGGAGATGAAACGTAAGCGAATTATAATTGAATGAGAAAAAGTCTGGTACTCATCGCAGGCACTGAAACCACAGCTGACTGCCGGTACAGAAAGACCAGGGGCCTGTTCAAAGATATAAGAGTTCTAAATAGGACCGATTTTACCATTCAACCTGAGCTCAGGCGAGACGTGAAGTAGAGTAGGTATTAAAAAATATGAAAAATGACAAACAGAAAAAGCGAAGTAAAGATGAAAAAAACGACTCAACTTCCAACCCTTTCAAGATAGGGGTGTAGTGCGAATTCTTTAGTGCGCCCGGTACAGTCGGCTCCCTCATGCTTCAAACTCCTTCTGCGTTCGTATCATAGAAACCTCGATTCACCTGCAACGCTAACAGTTCGTGAACGGGGAAAAAACGTAGCCTGCAGAAATACTTCCATAGCATTGAAAACCATTCGCATTCAACCGCATAGATGCTTTGGCTCAGTGCCTTCGATTCATGTTACACTCACATGTATTCATCTGGATGCATTAAGTCAGTCGCTCAAACGACGTCTCCTCGAAATTTTCAAACTTACTTACGATACTCGGTCGTTTAATCGGGACCATTTGATAAGCAGAATTAATTCATGTTCCGTTGCTCAGGTAAACTATCTCAGGTATATATTTGTGACACTGTGACTCGTAGGTATCTGCAAACCATGTGTTTTGTAAGGCTATTCACCATCGGTGAGTACATCCCGGGAAAAAAATGGTTTAGATCTAATTCGCATCTCCGGAGATCTAATTTAGATAGTCCAGAGAGACTTGAAATATTTCCAACTACGGTATCAGAACTACTCAGATCCGAGTAGATCTACTTGGCTTCAATGAGCAACAACGTTTTGCTGCGATTATTCCATCTACTCATCGCAGATCTACCTAGATCTAAAGTAGATCTAACGATATCTGGGTGGATGTACATAGATCTGGGTGGATCTACGTAGATCTAAATTTTGGAAAATCGTAGATCTCCCTAGATTTACCTAAATTTCCGAGGATTTTCGTAGATCTACGTAGCTTTGAATTGATCTAATGTCTTGTTCGATTGCTCATGCTTGTTAGATCTATGTATATCCACCCAGATATCGCTACGATCTACTTTAGATCTAGGGAGATCTGCGATGAGTAGATGGAATAATCGCAGCAAAACGTTGCTGCTCATTGAAGCCAATTAGTAGATCTACTCGGATCTGAGTAGTTCTGATACCGTAGTTGGAAATATTTCAAGTCTCTCTGGACTGATTGGACCATAAGTATGCCAGTTTCAGAAAGCGCCTTAGCTCATCTAGTATGGTACAGGTTTGGTAATCCGAAGTTCGAGGGTTCAATTCCGATTTGTTCGATTTTCACAATTTGTTTAAAAATTTTTTTTCCTTACTTGTATTCACGATTTCTTATTCTATGATGATAGTGAGTATTTTCTCATTATAATTATGCAATTAATCAATGTTTTTTCAATTCATTTCCGGAATTGACATTGACATAAAAATTAGATCTACGTAGATCTCTTAAGATCTCATAAGATCTACGTAGATCTCATTATAGATCTACTCCAAAATTTAAATCTACGTAGATCTAACCGATTTTTTCCCGGGCATGCAGGATGACATTTCTCAATCGACGGCTACCTATTCCATACTCCAGACGTGTTCAAATTCATCTTCCATACGGAATAGCCAATTGTGGGTCACCGCCTGTACACATTTTTTCTTGCTAGATGTGAACCCTAATTACAAGCGTTTGTACCATCATTAGAAGCCGTCCAGAAGTGGACCGTTATGTTTTCGCGTACAATGTTCAATATACGATTAGAGACTCTCTTTGCCTGGTATGCGCCTGGAAAACTAGGGCTTTTGGCACATACGTGGGGAAATATTGTGCCTACGTACTCCTTTGGCCACTTGAAACGAAACACAACCTGGAAGCCAAACGCACAATTATGAGGTTCGCGAGAGGTAAATGTGACCCAAATTACAGAGTATTTTCCACAACTCTCATGCTGGTCCGTTACGGCGGAAATGGTGACTCTACGGTACCGGAAACGAAAGTTATCCAACTGCATACGTGCCTGGTGAACTCCTCTTTGTGCTATTAATCGTTCATGGTTGTTTGAATTCGCGAACATTAACATTACACCGGCATCAGATATAGTTGAAAATATTTAGTCTAACTAGTCGACTCCGGATTTCCGATTGATCGTGAAAGACGCCGCTACCTCGATTGGTTAATGGTATTGCAGTCTTCGAATTTCTATATTCATTCAAATCACGTATTCAGACTCGTGATCTTTACATAAGAGAGTGGTTCATAAGTAGCCAATTTTTGATCAGTCCAGGGTGATTATATGATGGTCACAACTGGATTCCAATATATTATATTCTTCTCACTTACACGCGTCTGAGATACTGCCTCGTGCACCTTGATTCTCGGTATTATTTACTCTGTCTATAAGTTACGCAATGCTGTAATGATTGCGCAACCTCAGTTTCTCCGTATAATTACTCGGGCTAATTTGTACGCGGTCAATTTTCATCTATCAACTTATCGCAGATTACAATGCGCGTAAATTCATCGATGTGTCATCGTGGTGTTTCAACTCCTATCAAATATTCGTCCGATTGTCCGATAGTTATCAGCTCACACAAACAAGCGATGCTAACTATTCGAAGGTAATTTTTATCACGAGGGTGTCAGGCTTTCATCGATAACTGAATCGATATCATTTTTCCAAACTTCTTGGGATGTTCGGATGAATTAGGAAAAGAACGGTCCTGAATGAATTCAGGTTGCCTGCAGGTACAGCGTCAATCCGAATGGCACCCATCGCTCGGAGCATTCCGCGACGTTATTGTACTCTCGAGGCTCGAGTGCTGGAAGCGATGAAAGCAATGTAGTAGAGTATTCACTTATCGAATACGGCTGCGACTCGGGATCAGAAATATAAATGAGCGAATTGAACGTAGCTAAAGGTGTTCAATCATCCGTACTTCCCCGTCGATCTCTTGAAAAGAACTCTTGATTCTCTGTCTGATCATATGGTACGCGAGTAAAAGGATAAATCGATTTGCTTCACACTCGGTTTATGCTGGGGCAAAACTGATCGGTAAAAACGGTATATAAAATATAAATCAGGATATACGAAACGGTTTAATGCCGGCAAAACACTGCAGGGAATAAATTTTGCTATGTAACAGTATTTCTCCTAGCTATACCATTATTCCCGACATTGTTCCGTTTCACTGGTCGTTAAACCAGCACGCGTCCAAGTCCTGCGGGGATATTAATGGTTCACGTTATTTGTGAGATTTTTTTTTCTACTTTTCTTTCGCAGGTCAGAATCGTCGTCGGAAGTCTTTGCCGATTATTGATAACTTTAATCGAAATACGATATTATTGTCAATCTCGATGGTATACCTATGAAGAACGGTTGATGCCATGGCAAAAATCTATAGCTAAGATAACGCTGTCTCGACCTTCGCCGGCAGATACGTAGTGCTGTGATTAATTTCAATCGTATAAGATATCAGGCACTTCGCGATCCGTTGTATCCGTAGTTGCATACTAATCTACAGACCACAACAGATACACAGGTATTATTAACAGCTAACATAAGATTGATTATACAATAACGCGTCTCGTGACGCTCGATGATGAACCAAACGATACTGAAACGATGTTATTCGAGACGAATTCTTGTTTAAATATTCAGGTATAATTCAAATTTGTATCAAACGAATTCTGATTGTAATGTTTTTTAACTAAAAAAATATTGTAAATGGTCAAACCTATTCATTTTCATAAAGTTAATTAATATAACTACTTCAATTCTCAATAGTGTGGTGAAAATGTATTCGGTACACTTGGAAAAATATCACAAGCTGTCTTCGACTAATACTTCTTGTAGTTGGCTCCTTCTTTCTCAGCCTCTCAAATATGTGAAATGGGAATATTCCGGGTACCATTTTATTGACGACTGAAACTACCAATATCGAAGTTGAAATACTTCCTGGTATCCATCAAATCTATACATGGTTCATTTGATTCCTTTCAATGATGAATAACTACACCTGACTGTTGGAAAATTCGGTTTCAACAATACTGAATGGTCCGATATGCGTCGTATTCAAATGCTCGATAAATTTACGCTTCACAATGAAAGCTATCGTGTGTGGTAACTTGGGGGGGGGTCACTGATTGTCAGCATTGAAGTAGGTGTGAGATATTGATTTATAATTGGCCTAGAATAATCACAACACTTGTCCTTCAATTACTTCGACCCATGAATGACGCGAAATGCTGTATGATTCCGAAATCAAAATCATCTTCCTAATCAGCTCTCTGATATTCATTGATTCTATCGACAAGTGGTACGAATGACTTGCAAATCTGGCAAAGTTTCTTTGCCCCACAACGTAGTACCTAATCTTCAGCTCAATTAGAAACCGAAAAAGAAAGCAGCTTTTGGTCTATTTATCTACTGCGACAGCTGTTGTACTGTGGCGTTTAACATTAGTAGGTAAATCGATGAAACGTTTTGTTCTGTCGATGAATGATTCGCTGTGTCTACTCACTTCAAAACTATCCAAGTTATTTTCTCAGTCTTTTTACGCATACGCAGTATTGTCGATCGGGAGTAGACAAGAATGAACAGCCCACGTAATTGTCGCTCAGCTTATGATTGCTCGAGCAAAACCAAGGCTTTGAAGATAGTGTATTGAGCAACAAGAATGCAAACTCGCTTCCTTTGGACACGATTCTGGCGGAAATGTCGAAGAATCTGACATTTGGACTCGCTCGGGGCACAATAATGACCACTTTTAACTCCTAGGACTTGAAATTGTTCAACATTGTGATAGTTGATTGGATTACAAATGCGGAAAGTGGCTGATATCCGGTGAATGAGAAGTTAGCTGCTATCACACGAGTTTGGATATCAGCCGTCTGCATCTGCCACACACGCTATTTTTGTAATTCCTGCGATGGAGAGTTTGACTTTAGGAGCCAGCTATGTAAGTTGTTGAAATTGCCGCATTTCCAAGCTCTGCAAAACATGAAAGTAAAACTTGAAAGGGCCTTACAGTGAAACTTTACGCACTCAGAAATGATACACTTTACACTTCAAAAACAAGAAATGGTCATATTTGTCCTCTCCCAATCCTCCGTATGCTAAAGCATGGTAAATGGTGCTCATGTCAGTCAAATTCCATTATTCTAATTTCTAAATAATTTACTGTGACAGTGTTCAAAAGATATGTCTCGAGTACGTTACACAGTTTTTTTATCACACGCAGTGGGACCTCGATAAAAAAAAATTTGTTACAATTCAGATTGCTTGAAGGTTAGTTCCGCATTGGTTTTTGAGATCGCTTTTCAAACCACCTAACGGCCCGACGCTAGCGCCACCATCGTTAGCTCGCGAATAGGGAAAATTATTGCCGCTAGTTAGCGATTTGGCGCTGGTATGAGTTCAACATTACTGTCAGCAGTAGCCGATAATAGTTAAGTGCTGGATATGTATCCTCAAAGAGGAGTACGAGTGGGTTTGGGTTCTCAGTACTCACAGCAGTCCAGACTGCAAAAATTCTGCTATTCAGAATATAGAAACCAAATTACTTCTTTTTTCAAAACTTGAATATAATTTTCCCGGATCAGGCTGACATTCAGCCCAAGTAAATAGGAGCCCAAGCTCACCCAGAGCTCGGATACCCCGAAGGGTTTTCTACCCAGGTATAAATTTCCATAGTCTAGTGGTTGCAGTGCCTGTAGCCCCCTTATCTTCGGTTTGAAAAAAAGACTGTGTCTACGATCCACATTGATATTATGATTCGTCAGTCTGCTGGTAAAGTCTGTAGAGAGCTGTACTAGAGCCCCTCTCCAGCTCGTCTGCAGCAATTGGATGACCACAAGAGACAAGACTGCCGAGGCAGAGTGAGAGGGAAAAAAAAGAGAATTTCTGTGTCGAACCGAGTGTGCTAGCCAGTCCCGCGCTTACTGCCGGTAAACTATGTTGGTATTTCAACCTGCGGTTTGTACCAGTGACTAAACTTTCTCAACGCGGACGGGAACAGGATCGCCTCGAGCATTTGCCAAACGCGACATTCTCCGCGTGATAACACCACCGCCGTTTTGAATTTCGTTCACCACACCTGCCCTGGATGTGAACACTATAATTTTCACTAATTTCCTTCTCACTTGAGATGTTCGATTAATTTAACGGCTTATCAGAGTGAGTTGGTGATTTATTTATTAACTTTCAACAACCAGTCGATTAATTCCTGTTTTCGACAGCCCCCCCTTTAAAAAAAAGTGGAATACTAGTTTCTTCGTATTTTGAGATTACGAGATGGGAATATGACGATGGCTCGTGGGGATTATATTAACTGGAATTATTGCGTCGTGTTTGATTCAGCGAGTGATACAATTGGATTGAATATTTACACAATATGTAAATACGAAATGTTGAATCAGCCGGCTTAAAACGTCAGTACCTGTATCTCTCAAACTGTACAACGTCGACGCTTGAAATAGCCAACATTTACACAAATTAGTTTCACCATTTCACGTTCGATATAATTACAGCGTATTTACTCTGGAGGAAAACATAATTTTCCATCGATTGAAACTTTGTTAGTAATTATATATTCAAGCTATATCGTTGGTCATTTGGCTGTTGGTGGTGCTAAGACATGAATAAATTACTAAAATTTTACACGGAAATATGCCGTTGTTTATTATTCAGGACAGGACAATTAAAATTAACATGAAAATACAGAAAGAATCGCAGAGTAATTCCGTTCTCGTTTTTCCTCAAAACAATTTTACACGAAATTTCTCACATTGTTCATGAGAACCACGTTTTTCAAAAGAAATCAAGATTCGAATATCGCTGAGACATGCGTTTCTGTTATCCCTACAGTCGCTAAAAAGAAAAGGAATTGATGTAGTAAATTTGCGATACCCTATCAACGTTTCAAATTGTGCAAGATAAACTGACCACGAATCCAAAACGTGATGCGACACTTTTCGAGTGGCCAGCTGCGTTTGCCCGAATTTGTACTTTCTAGACTAGAAATTCCATTGACATAGTAGATTAGACAATTCTTGGAAGTGGGCAGATAACGGACCACGATAGGACTTACGATTAGATTACACAGGAAACGGTCTCGAGACTATAACACTACAAGGATTTTTGAGAGGGCAAACGATTGTAGATTTTCTCAAATGCTGTATGCGTGCGTTACATTTCTTCATTTTTGTAAATAAGTAAATGTCTTCAGCGAGTTTAACCCAATGATTATGCAAAGTATACGGGCGGAAATTATTCTTGACTTTTTTTTAGACTAATAGAGAAAACAATCATGAAGCTGAAGCTAGGAGCCATAGTGAGCAGCCAAACGTTTCAAAGTTCTGAATGTAATCATCACGCAGTACAGATTCAAGTATATAATTTCATGGAAGTATTCCTTTCCATAATGTTCCATAAACTTAAAATTCTGTGGCTTCGGTGTCTCATTTCAACTGAATTAAGCAATTTTGGCTGCTAACTTCAGCTCCATAAAACAATCTTGGGTATAACGGTTGATTTTATTGTTATATGAGACAATTATCTATTGGCGACGTTCCGAGTGAACCATGGTCAATCATTATCAATAAAATTACAAATGTAATGGTTTAGATGGAATGACCGTTAATATAGTAAAAGTAAGGTTAAATCGTCTCATCTAAAATAGAGAAAGATAAGGTTTTGCTGATGGTTATCATTTTTGTGGTTTTTAGTCATCTCAACGGCAATACATGTAATTTTTATCATCATTCGAAGAATCTGAAAGTTTCGTGTACTTGACGAGTCCGATTATCTCATTGCTCTAAGAATATGTCGTCAGGTACATGGCTATGTCTGGACATATATGTCAGAAACGTTTCAGAAAGTAGTCACTTTGACCCGAGCCAACTTTGGGCGATTACAGAAGGAAGATGACGCGTTATATTTCAGTATAAAAATTAAGTCACACAATTCAAACATTGCCAAATATGCTGTCATCGATGAAACTGTAAATTTTTTGTTTTTGAATACTAAAAAAAATTCCTGAAATCAAGTTTTATGAAAAACACGATCTTCCACACGAAAATTCATAACTAATTCAATTTACAATATTTTTGGCAAAAATTTAGAACAATACTCTTGAGTTGTCGGAGTTTCATAGAGAAAGATTGTTTGGTACGGTGTCTTCAAAAAATTGTATTCATTTTGAAGTTTGAACGTGATGATTCGGAGCCTGAAAGGATGAAAGAATGAATGCAGTTTGCATAACAAAACTCAAAGCTTCTTCTTCTTTACCGAGTAAATGATATAGTTAGTTGAAAATTCTGTACGAGTTACAGATCTGTTACATGATATAAGTCAATATACAATAATTGTATCGATGACTTTGAAGAGCAGTATCGAGAACATTTCACAACAAGAGAAGACAAAAAGGTTCGGAATGCGGTGCAGTGGATGGAAGTTGTATTCTCGATTTCAACAAAGAATATATTGAAATGCGTACATGATGAGCATATATTCAGGCATCGTATCACACACTTCATAACTGAATAATAATGTCAGAAAATTGTGAGACTTCTTCTTCAATCACATTCAAGGATGAATCACCGAAATGTAATGTCAAGGTTATGCGATTAGAATAACAATCTGCAACTGTACAGCTGGATTATCACCTTCTACGTGATAAAAATTTGATATTAAGTTATAATAAAGAACTGCAGTTGATTATTTCTTCGTCTATAACTAATCAACGGCAAATTTCTCTTACCATTAGATCAGATGAACAGTAAAGTTTTCTACAGATATCCACCCCATTTATGACCCTGATTACTATTTCTGTTATGATCATAACAAGTACTCAAGCTACACGATAAAGTTTTATAGTACTGAACAAGTAAATTACACGTATTAAGATGAAAGGAAAACGACCTGACCGCAAGATGCGTATTTACGTCATTTCAAATCCTGCAGCGTGAACAAGGCTCATGATGACAGGATCTGAAAGTGCATCGGGCGAAGGAAGCAATCTAAATCAAACAAAATGTTGAAAAAACCAGTTTTGAGTCGCAGTGGTCGAATCCAGTTGATATTCAATTTCAATAGCACCTCCAGAACGGAGTCGCAGGATATTTCAAGTCGCGATCTCCTTTCGAGCGCATAAAAAGAGGCGATGAATACCAAGTACAGGAATAAAACTACATGGTAGAAAAGCGGTTTAATGTTATTTAGATAAGGTGTGACCAGAAAGGTTGAGCGGCAACCCTAAAACCCTAACCCCTCGGTTACATCCGGATCTGAAGTCCGGACCCGAGGGGGCGAAGATAAAACGAATTATTTGTTGTAATGCTACGTTGACTCGGTTGGAAGATAGCCAAAACGTAAGCCACTCTCAGTTGTACCGGTAATTTTTTTCTCCCCATTTTCTCCTCCTTCTCATCCGCATTCGACGATCGACGATAACAACTTGTGCAGATACTTATATCACAGTAATCATTATAACTATCAGCTGACTTCGAACTTGCCGCAGTGCTCGTTATCTCATTCCTCGTATTGTTCATTACGGCATCGTCAACCACTGAATGCATTTACACGGGATAATGATGAATAGGTCTGAGCAACTCGAGCATTACCTCAATTATTCAAGGCTTAGCAATTCTCGCTATTCCATGACCGGAGGAATTACGAACTAAATTCGATGTAAAACAATTAAAAAAAAAATGATAATTGACAACGTCATACCTGAATTACATTACGAATCATATCTTGGACAGGTTGAGTCTGATGCTTCTGAAAATATTATAGCAGCATCAGAATCGACCCTGTCAAGTATTGTTCATGTCGGAAATCAAATGTATGGCTCAGTAAATCTGAACTATCGAGTCATTTCGATTTTAACCGTTGATTTTTTCCCATTCCCTTATAGAAAAATCCTATTGAGAACGATTGAATAAAATACTATTGGACACTATTCGCGCTATGCCAATGATAAATTCGGACACTATTAAGTATAGATACTATTGAATACTGTTGCTCTATACTATTGGGACACAATTGAATACTGTTGACCTATACTATTGGGACACTATTGGATACTGTTGACCCTATACTATTGGGGGAACAGTATTATGAATACTATTACATCTACAGTATTGGGGTACTATTGAATATAGTGTAATCCCAATAGTATAGGGTCAACAGTATTCAATAGTATGTATACTTAATAGTGTCCGAATTTGTCATTGGCATAGCGCGAATATAGTGTCCAATAGTATTTTCTTCAATAGTTCTCAATAGGATTTTTCTATAAGGGTTCCGTTGGAAGTTATCACTCGACACACTCGCAATTACTCCACTTTCGTCGATCCATGTTATAAACCGAAGGTGAACTGTGGCATGACGATTATCTAACACTCGACAAATTATTCGGTGTGTAATTATTATTGCGTTATATGAGATAAGGAAGTCCGGAATAGGTGGCTTATCGTCCAATTAGCCGATTTTCAGACTAGACGATTTAATCAAGCACGTGATGGATGATAAAGATAGCATTGTCGCGCTGATTATACAATTATACTCTTCAAGTCTGACTGATAATCAATCACATTCGACTTATCCTTGTAAACATCTTATCAAAAAGCACTTGGATCAGATGAAAATAGCCAATACGCCATTCCGAATAAGACGCAACGAAAAATTTCGAGGTTTCAGACCCCCTTCCCTATCGAAAAGTTACGTATTATTTGACGAGATCTGATCCACAGATGACATTTCAGGCCAGTACAGTAAATCAGTAAAGGTAACATGTGCTATCTTACAGCTATGATAACTACGAGCCGTGTGCATTACGTCGAAGCGAAGTGAGGAGAGCGAGGAAACAGCCGCTGTCGGTCAGTGCTACCTGCTTCACCTCCTGGACAACCCAGACCTTGTCGCTTCAGGCTATCTCGAAGTCACGTCGAATCGTCTACCCTTATATCGGGTCGAGGACGAATCTGCAAACGGGACACGAACGCACTGGACTAATCACCATCGTCGAGCACGATGGCTTGGCCCAAACTTGAGGTAAGCGAAATACCGTCCGATGATAGCTATACGCAGGCTGGTGTGATTATTTGTACATTTTTTGTTTTTTTAACAAAAATTTGTTAACGTCGCTCGATGGAAAGCAAGCATTATGTTCCACGGGTGTCGTATTGCGATTTATTGCTAAGTACAAGTCACGATACGCCTTTGAATGCTCTTATTATTTTCGCATTCAAGCTTTGTATAGTTCCGTAGCTTTTTCTTTCTTATTTAGTGCTAATAACCGTTGGAGACGACAGTAAAATACGCACTTGGACTACATCGTGGGTTTGGTTTATTCTCTAGCGCTGATAATCGAAATTTACTGTTTTCGCTGGATTCATTTTTGACAACGATTCAAACCAATAAATTGACCAGCTATTTTTTTCACTGTGGTCACGAATGTTTCGTATACGAAAACATGTGAATTTCTTTTCCAAGTCAGAAACATTCGACTTTAAATGAAAAACTGTTTACCTACGTTGAAATTGACTAATAGGCTATAAAACATGTTGATAAGAGTTTTTGGCCGTTTGACACAATCTGCGTGTCATACCTATATCAGCGGGCTCGGGTTTATAGACCAGAAGGATAAGGTCGAAACAAAGTGTGTCTACACACTATCACATTTCCACGTGACTATTTAGATATCTTATTGTGACCGAATTATACGTGCGATTATCGAAGTAAATTCCGATCTGATTATTTCGGATAAATTCGAAGTCCACGTATACCTTAGTGCTACCCTCGAAAAAAAATTATAGTGGATGCACAATTATTTTACACATGATTATCCCAAATCAGGGTGTTTACATCCTTGAAAAACCTGGAAGTCCTGGAAATCTCAGGGATTTTTTTTTCTCCTGGAATATCCTGGAACTCTCAGGGTTCAGGTAATTTTTCTGAAAGTGATCAATTGGAAAAAAAAATTCTGCGAATTCAAAACCCGGATTAAATTGCAATAAAAAAAAAAATGCATGGTATTTCATGACGGAACAAGCGGGCTTGGGCTGACTATGAGCCAGCCTTCGATCCTTCCGTTATTTATTTTGTTCTCAGCTGTTTTGAAATTTGCAAATCGGACTTCAGATTCGTGATCAGCGGTTCAAAAAACGTTCGAGTACCGATTTCCATGAGGTTTCGAATGGTTTAGGATTTTTCGCAGCAAATTGGATTCGCCATTTTGAATTTCGCAAATCTGACTTCAGATTCATGAGCGGTGACCCAAAAAATCTACGAGGACCAAGTTTCATCCAAAATCCAAGTGTTTTTTTTTGCAGCGTATCGAATACGCCAAATTAGAATTTTGCAAAACTGACTTAAGATTCGCGATCAGCGATCCGAAAAACCATATGGTACCAAATTTCGTTCAAATCCGTGTCATGTTTTTCGAAATTTGTTATTGAATAGTTCGAAAAGTACTGAACCGATTAAAGCCAAAATCTAATCAGTTCAAAGTTGAGAAAAGCCGCGTCGATTGAGCCCAATTTGATCAAAAACCGTGAACTCGTTCTTGAGATATTGCGTGGACAAAAATGTGGTCACACACACACACACACACCCAGACGTCAAACTCAAAACGGTCGGATGTGATTCTTTGGACCTCGAAACGTGAAGATTCAGTGAAAACTCAACTTTTCATTTTCGGGTTGATTACAATAACTTCCTTTTTTTTCTGAAAACAGAGAAACGGGAAGTCAGAAAAATTTGCATCATATCCAAATGTCCTTATCTTCTTAGGAGCTCTGTTTCAGTGAATAAAACAATTGCCTACTCGCGATAATTTTCCTGTTGATTTGAGTTTTTTGTCAACGGTATCACGTCTCACCCAAAATTTCGTAAAAAGCGAACTAAGCCGATCTTCGCCAGAATAAAGCACCTATATAACATCTTCAAACATGTCACGAGACAGTTGATTTTCATTTAAAAATTCACCATGAGCCTATATTTTGGCAATTTTTCAATGTATACCAAAATTGGTTACGTAAAAGCATCGAAGGTTATCTAACAAACCAAATGACACGTCCTTTCGTCCAGTTTTGGTCTATTCAAAAATTCCGTTTGGCTGTCCCCTCCATAAGGTCTGAAAACCACAATGTTTTTTTTAAGTATAACTAAGCTTTGTTTGAACCACGTTCGCTGATTTGGTTTCCTTCCGTTATTCACAAAAATGTTGTAGCTAGAAGGCAATGTGCGTGTCATTAAAACGTGGGTATCATTTTCAGTAAATCATTAGTGATTATCAGGGGATGATAAAATGACACTCGAAAAGTTATCAACCTCCAATTATAGCCTCTATTTCAATTATATGGAGTATCTTCTATTACGGGCACGTAACCGCTATGATTGTCAACGATAAAAAGATCTCAGACATATTCTGATAAGATATTCCATAAGCGATAACATCAGTGTACTGATTATGCTGTATTCGAATCATCAAAGAAATCTCCCAAAAAATATCTGCTATCACTCCAAACACGATTCGCAGTACCGACAATAATGTTTATTATTGATGTTGTTGATAAATTGTACGAACCGCATCGATGTGTCTCGATCTGATTAACGAAAGATTAATGTGACGATTTACTTAATGACTGGAAAGATTAAAACTTGGAGAATCTTTTATGATCGTTAATCACAGATAACCAAAATCCCAATGTAGTACAGGAATACAGAGTACGAATGAAATTTTCAACAGTTTCCTCAGACGAGAGACGATAAGAAACTTTCAGTAAGGGAAGAGTGATCCTCATGTTTCAAATTGTAGCCTCATTTGTCACAACTTAATTGTTCCTGTTTTATCACTATCACGAATCATTGGAAATTATGGTGTGTAAAATCAATACCCTGCTTCTTCAGCGATTTATTTCGATATTGTTGCCTCAGTACGGTTCGCAGTGTTACCAAACGACGCGATTTCTGTATCTGACTACAGAAAAAAATTAAAAGTGAAAGTTTGCAGTGTCTATATGAGCATAAATCCTAATGAAGTATAAATTGACGCGGTATCTTTTCATTAACCTTGCTAATCATCCATACGGGATTAATAGAGAGAAATATGTGCACGTCATATTATTTTACCCCGTGGCTTTTGATTTAGATATCGGCAAAGATAGGGTGTGAACACCCGCTGCGCTCAGCGCCAGTGCGATGGCATTGCGGAGGTGCGCAGGAGAAGTAGATACAACCCATGCCTGGCCAGCCATAAGGCAGCTATTGCCGTCAGGCAGCGGTACTCAACCCAAGTGCAACTACTAACATTTACTTGTTCGGCCTGTTCGACCAAAAATCGAAGTATTATTGAAAATAATCGTTTCATCGATCAAATATACCTCCTACACTCATCCATTCATTGTTGTCTCTAATCAACCTATGTGAGCTTTGGGTAATTACTATTCATTGTTCAACGTGCCCTTCTTTCCATTGTGTGTGCGATTACAATTAGTATCCTCAATGTGAAGCTGTCTAAATTATTGATGGACATATAACCATAGATTTTAGTTTATGTACTGAATATTTTATTGACTTTAAGAACCCAAGCTTGCATTGAAAACCCGGAAGTAATACCATGAATTGAATCGATTCAAATAGACTCCATGAACGTTTTTAGTAAACAAAAAATCAAATTTATTTATTTAGTAGAAAGAAGAATTCAAATTAAGAGAATAGACTTTTAAACATATCTCAAGACCTAAATATGTACCGCAAGGACATCGGAATAATTCAACAAATTGGAACAAATGTTTATAAAATTTCTCCCCATCAATATTTTTCATACCATATGATTTTTAGGTGTATTTAAGATGAGTAAAAAAATAGTCACAATATCAAAAATGGTGATCCATCAGTGACCACTGACATAAACAGGCGAGTCAGTTGTTGAGAATTATCGATATATTTGTTATCTGACAGTTGAGCACCATACGTATGACCTTATTGTGTACAGTGGCAACAAGAAATACTCCACCTGTACGGACATTGATATTGCGGCAAATGAAATTGGAAATCAATTCTGCAATAGCAGCAGCTATCTTAATTTCTTTTTTCTTCTCTTTTTTTTCATCGTACTTATTCATCGTGTCGTGCTTCAGTCACATAACAAGTAGAACAAATTACACAAATGGGAATTTTATTCGTACGATTGAGTAATAACACGATGAGCACTGATTTATGGTGCCAGTAGATGTACAGTTGGCCTAATCGAGAACATTGTTGTACAATATGCGAAGAGATGAATTTCACATTGCCAAATAGTACCAGCGCAAGATTGCGAGGCCTCTGACCTCGATACATCTGATAAATCATTCTTGAACATGATGAATATATCACACGCCTAATGAATTGAAGCATATACTTTTACTTCGCCCGTGTTTACCGAGCAATATAGGAAAGCCTACGTTTACCTTCAGTACCACAAGGCAAAAGTTCGCATACGTGGCTCGATGTAGTTGTCTGTATGGGGAGTAGAAAGAAAACATCGTTACTGTCGGTCATTCAAGCTCCTCTTTTATCTGCTTTGATTAGCTTTCAACTGTGTAGCATGGACATTTATTTTTCTGAAGCGTTGTACCGATCACCATAGAGTTGATTTTGAGTAGTTTGATTTTGCATGCGTTTGGATCATTTCCTCACATGGTGGCCATTCATGACGTGAATAAAATTAATTAAAAATCTTGTTCTCCTGAAAACAACGTGTTTAGTACATTGGAACAAAATTTGTAATTACCAATTCGGGTTTTATTCACGTTTTGAAAAATACCGATTTTTTTAAAGGGGGTACATGACCCTTTGGGGCGTGATTTCAGAGTGATTTGAAAAATCACTGGCATTCGTACGGGAATTCTTTTGAGTATTTGACTGATACATAGACTGAAAGGTGGTAGTTTCATCTGTAATTTGAGCGCTTGAACTTCGAAAAATAGTAACAATTAAGCTAGATATTACAGCTTGAAATAATGACTGCATTCTGCAAATCGCTTCACTATTTACATCGTAACTTTGGCATGCCTTGGCCGATTTGGCTGAAATTTCGCGTGTAGACTCCTAATACAAGTAGTCTCATTCTGAACTAGAATCATCTTTGTCCGAATTAGAATCCATGAGTTACATCCAAAAAAGAGGGCTAAAAAGCTAAAAGTGTCATATTTCATGGATCCCAGGTCAGACCAAGATGATTCTAGTTCAGAATAAAACTACCGGTATTAGGAGTCTACACGCGAAGTTTCAGCCAAATCGTTCAAGGCATGCCGAAGTTTCGATGTAAATAGTAAAGCGATTTGCAGAATGCAGTCATTATTTCAAGCTGTAATATTTAGCTCAATTGTTAATATCTTTTGAAGTTCAAGCGCTCAAATTACAGGTGAAACTACCACCTTTCAGTCCATGTATGAGTCAAATACTTAAGAGCATGCTACAGTCATTTTTTACTCTTCTTTACCGACCGTACCCGGTTTTCACTTGTTTTCGCTGATAGCAAAGCCTACGCGTCACGAGCGCGGAAAAGGAACCAACAGCGCAATTCTAGATGGAATTCCGAAGATATATATCGGAAAACTTCTTTGTTTCATGCAACAATGAAGACGTATTCTTGAAAACTGCACAAAATGGTAATTGTCGATGTCAAGCGGTGGTCGCGGCCATGATGAACGGGCGAAACTCACAATCACGGCTTGATATCGACAATTACCATTTTGTGCAGTTTTCAAGAATACGTCTTCATTCTTGCATGAAACGAAGAAGTCTTCCGATTGTATATCTTCGGAATTCCATCTAGAATTGCGCTGTTGGTTCCTTTTCCGCGCTCGTGACGCATAGGCTTTGCTGTCAGTGAAAACAAGTGAAAACCGGGTACGGTCGGTAAAGAAGAGTAAAATGATTTTTCAAATCACTCTGAAATCACGCCCCAAAGGGTCATGTACCCCCTCAATTTGAATAACCCTGAATGCGATGTTGTGTAGAGTAGAAAAACTGAATCATTATTATGAGGCGTTGAGTTTGTTCTATCCCCGAATAGCACAAACGATGGCCGATTCACGCGGCTCCAATCCGATAAGTCAGTTGTGGATAGCGGCAGTGTCTCCTGAACCAGACTCGGAGTGCCTCTACGAGGAGATCTCAGGCCTCTCGGGGGGTCATGAATTAGATAGATCCGACGAAGGTAGCGACGGCGATCGGAGGGAGAACGGCGAGGGAAGAGGCAGACCGATTGTTGAGTACGCGTCCAGGGTGGAGGAGCAATATGTGGTACGAGGGAGCTATGGGGAGTCCGGACCAGGCGCCGCGCTCGGCGGGGCTGCCACCCTCAAGCTGACGAGGGGGCCAACCGCTCGCTACGTAACCCACCATTACCAATACGGTGATCACATACAGCACTCTAGCGGCAGGTCACCACGCCACCATCTCGGCCGCGGCTCTTTCAGTAATGAGACGCAGGAAGAAATACAAGAGGACGATGAAGCCACTCTTAGGGAGTTGCTCGTAAGGTACGTCAACGTACCTTCAACAACTGCTCTATATACCCAATTACACCCAATCTTATTACTCCAATATCTGTCGGTTACCGATCCCCGATACGTCAGACACGGTCTATGCAGTTTGATTAGAATCGAATGATTAGGACGTCACTGGTCATAGTCCTGGGCTTGGGGGGAGGGCGCGAAAAGTGTCTTTGTGGTGTTCAAGTGGAGATGATAATCGATTCTCGGTGCTCACCAAAGTGCATAGACGTTAGATACGAGTTTAAGATTTGATGATGCATCCCGATAAATCAGTTTTCTAGATCACTGACTCGATAAAGCAATTATTTCCGATGAAATATGAACAAACAAACAAACGATCGAACAAACAAGAAAAAAAAACGCTCCCTCGCTTATCATTTAGGCTCTCTATATATATATATCCAAGAATGCAATGCAAGGCCTAATGCCTGTCTGTAATGTATACATAAACCTACGACTCCACACGCTCTTATGCTCTATTATCTTGTACATATACTAACACCTTTTATCATAATGATTACAAAACATTGTATTACGCTGAATCATTAATGTGATTATTTGGCTGCGGCGCTCGCAGGCTTACCACTGATTGCTCCTTCATTTAATCATCTTATATCCTTAATAATTAGAATATTTTCACACCAATAACCATACGATACTTGATTATTGATCAGTTATTCTTCAACATTAGATTTAATCTCATGAGATTAATCGCTCAGACCGTATAGTTGCCACTATTCATGCGACATATCAAGTATCAGGATGATTTATTTGTGGGTGATGATAGATTACATCGTGTATCAATCGCAAAGTCATACGCCGTATTTTTTATAAATTCTTTTGCCGTCCTGATGGAGTATTCAAATTGCAAGCTCGCTCGTGGACGCGGGTGACTAGGCAGGGGTGAGTAAGCTGGCGATGCGTCGCATGACGATGTCTCAGAGTGTGGTGACTAGATTGAAAAGAGAAAAACACGAAAAAGAGTCAAAGTTTCTTAATGCGAGTGAATAATCCATCTGATATATGACTGAACCACGACTGTGTTTCCAAACTAGGTAAAGTTTACAGAGTGAAATAGAAGCGGAACAGGTGTCGGCCCCACCCCACACCTACCTTCTACTTTGGTTGGACCGCTTGACCCACAAGCTGTGAATTCATTCAGAATCATTGATTGGATTTGGTGGAATCCAACGTACAAACGTTGAGAGAAAGCAAAAAATATTGACTGAGAATCAGACGAAATACAGAATCAAGAGGAGTTAGTGGGGAGGCACTAAAGGCTACTGTAGTTTCGGAACACAGCCATGGTCTCCCTACCTCCCAGGTACATACCTAACATCATCACTGCATTACTACTATCCTCTTATTCATTTATGCAGTCATTCTCATTCGTTGATTTATTTCATCATATTTCACTATTTCACAATTTTACACTATATTTTTTATACTCGAATCTACTTTTTAATTTCCATCACGTTTTGTATTCGTTGCTAACGGTATACTGTGTACACTAGTGAAGGCTCTGATAGATTAAAAAAATATTTAACGACATTCGACTGTGGGGAGATCTTCTTTAAACTTTACTGAAAACAAAAGACTCGTTTATAGAAAAATATTATATCTACACGTTGTAAGAAAAAAAAAAAAATGGTCAAGTACGTTGAACCTTTCAATATTCTAACTAGCCATAGACCACTGTTCTTCATCCTGTGCACAGTTGCAAGCTATTGTAGCATTCCATCTCACACTCATTACACGAATTTAGAGATGCTTATTAGTGGCATTTGTTCTTTGTCTGTGCTGTTTTAAATCTATGGTCTATATGTGTTCCCCTCTATGAAAAAATCCTTGCTGCCGATTATCGGCTCTTCCCTTAGAGCCTGAGAATGTTATTAGTCATTACGAGATACATTGTCTTAAAGCAGAGCTTTAACAAACAAAAGCTCTGCTGATTGGAGCAAGGGTAGTAAAATGAAATACCTTAGGGTGCCGTAGCTGGCCTTGGTCTAGTATCGATGTGCTCGTCTCGTGATAATTGAGCACAACTTGACGCAAGGATGTATGTGCACAGTCTGCAGAAGCAGGTCAGCGTGATGAGTATGAACCTGAGTGCCAAACTGGATGAGCTGCAGCGGGGTGACCGCCAGCTGGAAACAACTGTTGCACTGTGTGAGATTCGTACCCAACTACAGGAGCTCACCAAGAGCGTTGAGTCTTGTCAGAGCGAAGTTAGTGAAGTAAAACGCGACATGGTGGCAATCAAGGTAGGTTTTTATTCAATTTTTTTCGATATAGTATCATTCTTCACCCAAAAATTAAATTCTATTCTAATACAAATATCGTCGTTGAATAAATTTTCTACCTTGCACATTGCCTGCAGCACGAGCTAGACACGGTTCAGCAGGTGAAAGAAGAGATAGAAGAATTACGAGAGTACGTGGATCGCCTGGAGGAGCATTCGCATCGACGGAAGCTTAGACTCCTTGAACAGGTGACAAACATCTGTATGAACACAAATTTGGTTTATTTTCGATTATTATTTAAGTATATGTGATTATTTTATTTCAAATAATTTGTTATTGCAGAATATTGTTGTGTCAATTATGATGAATAAATTGTTATGTTTCATTTATCAATACTCATATGTGTATATGGTTGTATGATTTATTCAATTTATTATTTACCCTTAATATTCTTATTTATTAATCATTCAATTTTAGAATATATTTTAACTATGTTTTTATTAAATTTAGTGCTGTTAATTTGACGTACTACCTACGAATCTAAGGGAATCTAGTTAATCAAAGAGTTTTTCCAGAATCGACTCAAATGCTGCAGCAAATTCTTGCTTCTATCCAATAATCAGGATATAAGAATCTTGTAAAATTCATCTCAAATCGTTCCACCCAAATTTGGAGCTCGGTTTCAATAAATTCGTTTTCGGTCTTTCATAAATATTGAAATACACAAATTTGCATCGGAACACGATTAAACTGTCCTGTGAGAGAATCCCGAATCATATTCCTAACATTATGATCATATTTTTAGGGGCTGACATTATTCCTGTCATATGCAATTCTGGCAGCGGTACTCGGCATGTTGCAGTTTGGATACAACACCGGTGTTATCAATGCTCCTGAAGTGGTGAGTTCTTTTTGCCATCATTCGGTATCACTCTTACCGAGTTTATATATCCTTCCCAATTCTGACACACATTTTATATTGATATCAATGTATTTTTCACCCCAACAGAACATTGAGAACTTCATGAAAGACGTATACAAAGACAGGTATGGGGAAGACATTGAAGAGAACGCGGTTAAAAGGTTGTACTCAGTAGCGGTCAGCATATTCGCAATTGGCGGTATGCTCGGCGGTTTTAGTGGAGGGATGATTGCTAACAGATTTGGCAGGTGAGTTTCGAACTATTACCATGATGAAAAAAATCATCGGTGCAGTGTTACCGTGAATCTTTACGGTGATCGTCTTTCAGAAAGGGGGGCTTACTGCTAAACAACGTGCTGGGCATCGTGGGGGCATGCCTGATGGGTTGCACCAAGATCGCCCACTCTTATGAAATCCTGTTCTTCGGCCGTTTCATCATCGGTGTCAATTGTGGCTTAAACACCTCGTTGGTTCCAATGTACATATCGGAGATAGCACCGCTAAATTTGAGGGGCGGCCTGGGCACGGTGAACCAGCTCGCTGTTACGGTGGGCCTCCTGGTCTCCCAGGTCCTGGGCATCGAGCAAATCCTCGGGACTGACCACGGTTGGCCAGTTTTATTAGGTTTGGCCATCTGCCCCGCCATTCTGCAGCTAGTATTGTTACCATTTTGTCCAGAATCTCCCAGGTACGTACAGTATCCAATCTTGCAGGGTCTGACGATTTTTATTTTGTTCTTGTTATGAATAACACATTTTTTTTCATTTTGGTCAAATGAAATTCACCGAATTTCATTATCGTTGAAGATATTTGCTGATAACGAAGCAATGGGAGGAAGAGGCAAGGAAGGCCTTGCGGAGGCTGAGAGCTAGTAATCAAGTAGAAGAAGACATCGAAGAGATGAGAGCAGAGGAACGTGCTCAACAGTCAGAATCTTCCATTTCAATGACTGAACTCATATGCAGCCCGACGTTAAGGGCCCCGCTGGTTATCGGTGTTGTTATGCAATTGTCACAGCAGTTGTCTGGTATTAATGCCGTGAGTGTCTTCTTTGACGACTTGTTGGAGGACAACTTCGACATGTATCACGGATTCTGTAACGCACGTTTTTTTTTTCTTTACAGGTGTTTTATTATTCTACAAGCCTGTTCACCAGCTCTGGACTGACGGAAGAAAGTGCAAAGTTTGCGACAATAGGTATCGGAGCCATCATGGTCGGTATGACGCTGGTATCGATACCGCTGATGGACAGGACAGGACGACGTACCCTCCACTTGTACGGTCTTGGCGGGATGTTTATCTTCTCAATTTTCATCACCATTTCATTCCTGATAAAGGTAAGTGTGGATTTAGACCTACTTCGCCACTTACGAAGTCGTTTTTTATCTACAACGACTTCGAATACGTCGTGTATATGTTGTATCGTAAGGCTTCGATCCAATGTGCTGATACATAAGTAGAAGAGTTCTATTTAGGATAAATTTGAACATTTCTAAGTAACTTTGTGACATGATTCCTGTAATTGCTTCTATATTGAGTGAAGAAAAATTAATTGTTCAATTTATGAAGCAAAAAATGTGAAGGAGACGAGTAACACATATCTTTGCTGTATATAAAAAAATAAAAAATCAATCTGCGCTTCGTCACTTTACCTCAATACGAGAGGTATTTAACACTTTGTTCACAGCTGGGGTGCAGCACTGCACAGACTGTGAGAAATATCACTGCTATATAATTAATGTATTCACCTCACGTACATCTTAATTTCTATCCCTCCATTCATTTAACATATAAGAACCTCGTCCTGCACGTATTTAATATCATATTATTTGCATTTCGCTTTTTATTATGAAATATGAGACCAAGATAACAGAAACCATATTGTTTACACTTGATTGCGTTTTCAGCTTTTCGACCCAGATGAAATTTCGCAACCGTAAAGACAAATTGTTAACTACGGTATTTGAATTGCTCTCGATCGAATTGCTGAAAAATTATCATACATAGACGTGCATGCGTGTTTATTTATTGGCACACCTCACGCTATTTTATTCCCTCAACCCCCTCACCATCACTCTCGACCTCTTTCGTGACAGTCTGGAGGAGAGTTTTGTACATCACTCGTTAATATTATTTCAATTACTTTTTTCTTTTACTAGATATTACAAACACAATGCATTCACCAATTTATAAATCTGCAATCGTGCTTATCCTCAGTCACGCTCAGATACCAAACAGTTGACGTTCAGGCGAGTCAATGATTGAGGATAATCATCTTTACGCGTATTTCCAAACTACATACTCATCGGATGTATGATCTTTTACCGTTCACATGTACACCATTGCACTTCAAGTTTTAAAACGATTCCACCTCTATGAATATTGCTTTTTGTCACATTGATAATCTATATATGATAAAAGAAGACTCTGATGACAATTTGAAATTTAACAAGTGGTTGAATTTTCCAAATGTCACACAAACTTTTCACACGATTCATGCAGAAATGCCACAGATCCAAACCATCACCTTACACAAGGTTGAACAGCATGATGCATGTCAAGTATATTACGTAAAACGTTTATTACGCTATTTACTTACGATTCAATTCAGTAGCTGAGCCTCCTCCAGCCGCTCAGGAAAGGAGAACTAAATTCTACCCCCTGATAGGAGTTTTTCGGTTACGTGCAGGAAATGATCGACTGGATGTCATACCTCTCGGTGGTATCAACGCTCAGCTTTGTCGTCTTCTTCGCCGTGGGGCCAGGCTCAATCCCATGGATGATCACGGCTGAGCTTTTCTCACAGGGTCCCAGGCCGGCGGCCATGTCGATCGCTGTACTTGTCAATTGGATGGCTAATTTCTTGGTTGGCATCGGTTTCCCAAGCCTGAAGGTTCGTCATGTCACATTCTTGAGTCGTTTTCCACTGACCAATGCTACTGTATACTATGGTTGTGTGACTTTGTTGCAGACTGCCCTCGACAACTACACGTTCCTGCCATTCAGTGCATTCTTAGCAATCTTCTGGATCTTTACGTACAAAAAAGTTCCCGAGACCAAGAACAAGACATTCGAAGAGATACTGGCACTGTTCAGGCACGGTAACGACAGGTATGACGCTGCTACGCAATCAAATATCACTAGTAAATATACCAGTAAACCGGCCACGGTCGATCTTCCAGTACACAGCAATAACGTTGACTAGTTATACGCAGTTTTCTACATCATGTTATTCAAGTATTATGGTTTTTTTTTTACAAAATATTCACAATCTTACTCTTTTTGATTGCATTAGTTAAGTTGACTAAATTAAATTAATCACACAAGTATGCCATCTATGTCACGATAGATTGTGAGCTTCGTCCTTATTCACAGAATTTATTTCAAGTATCTGATCCTAATCACTTTCGATTCCGATCTTGAACATAAAATTTGTATGACTGACCCGATAGGGAGATCAATTAGCAAAAGCTAACGGCTCGATGACAATTTGTGCAAACTCACGAAATTCGAATCTCAGTTGACAACGGAATTAGTATTCAACATGTTTTTCTACATGGTTGAGTATACGTAATTGATTGAGTGTGAAAATATTTTCATATTGATTAATTCCATGCGGAGCGATGTATCGAGTATTAAAAATAGATGCATACAAACGTGAATATTTCAATCTATTCATATTAATTAACAGATAGATGTATATAAATGCAATGCGCAAAATGCAGATCAAACAACATTTACAGTTTTTTCTAAATAGTCCAACTTTATTTTTTGTAAGATCGGCTTCGATACGACTAGATATTTTTGTTATACATATTGGTATACCGCTATTCTATCATGTTCCTTGAAATAATCATAATGTATATATAAGAAGCATTATATTTATTTGTCGAGCTTATTGTACACGTATTATTTTGTTTTTAAATCGAAATAAATTATAAGTTTATAGGCGTTACGTTTTTGTTTATTAAATCGTCTTTTGTTGAGATAATAAGATCGATGAAACGGCGTTGTACTCATGCTTTGTGTGTTGTTTGGAGCAGGAGTAGCTTGCGGGACAGCAGATTATACGGGTGAGTCTTGTCAATATTTGTTTATTATTGTCGTGCTTTATATTCGTTATTGATATAATTATTTACAGACGTTTATCAAAGCATGGATACATTCGATAAAGTCATGACAACAGCCAATTTAAAAGAAAACAAAAATAACTCTTCAATCATTCTCAGAAATTCATATTATCGTGTAATTATGTTCTTCTTTCTTTTCTTTCATTATTGGCTGTGTGAAAAAAAACAACTCATGATATATTGAAAATTGTATCAAATATTACTAATTGCTTTGTTATAAATATCCTGGGAACAAAAGAATTTTATAAAATCTGATATAAGTTTATCTAATCATACTTTTTTTCCCGGGATTATATGTATTATTGGTATTGTTATGTTCGCAGAGAAGAAATAAGCCGAAGTTAGTAGGTATTTTTTTTTTGTTTAGTTTAATATCAAGGCTTCAAAACTCTTCAATATTTACGGTGAATTATTTATAAGTTGCATAAAAGTGTAAGGCATGCTCTCGACTATACTTATTTGATTCAAATTTTTTTCGTTGTCAATTTTCAGTCTCATTGCGGGTTACATAATATATGATATAGTTGCATGGACAACTACTGAGCAGTTTCTCGTGATCAATATATCTTTGTCTTTCCCTAAATATACATTTCACAGTTTCTCTTAGTTATTCTGGGCTATTATGTAATTTTCTAATTCTCATTTTCAATTCCATATAGTTTATAAAAAAGTAAAAAATCTCAGTCTTATATTTAAGTTGACCCATGAACATTGTATTCGAGTTACTGTATAAGAGTCCCAATTACGATATCCTGGAGCCCTATATGCATCTGTTAGCATGCTCCTTTTTATCTACTACTATTATAGTCCATTCAGTTCAATGAACAAAATACAAATGATAAGTTTATTCAACTGTCCATGATAGCTGGCACGAGGCTATGCGCTGTGCTATGCGATGCATGTTAGTGCTTAAATAATTGTTGGGCATATCATGTGTTACAAGGTTTTACACATTGTACTATCCAAACAAATGAAAGGGAAGTAGTCAAAAAGACGCTAATAAAGTTTTTTTTATCGAATTTTCTTGCATAGTTTCAGAATTATATATCAATGTATCTAAATTTTTTGTCTCTTTCAAATCTCTATTAACGTCTTTTTTCTTATAACTGAAAAGTTCAGATCCTCACCTTCATCGAGCATCCGTTAATTTTATTATTGTTTTATGTTCTGCTGGTTAAGGTTTTGCCGAAACATTCAACTCATATAAAGCTTGTTGTTAAAGAATGCAATGGAGCGTTACACATACATATAATATATATAGACAGTCCATTCTTTGCTTATGAATTAGATATAGAAAGATTTCATAGATATTAAACGAAAAACAAAACTAAATAGGGTGCGAAGAAGGATAAGGCGATACATGTACAGAAATTTACCACGCAAAATATAATCTGGCGATCGTTGATTTAAATTATTCAACTGTCATGTCTGTGAGTAAAGTTCTATGATGATTGTATACGTTTGCCTATGGTATGTCGAATTGATCACTGTCTAGATCGATGGTACTACATGCTGATCAACAGAAATAGGCGCTCGATACAATCACAACGAACTTTGAGCAGGGTTCAAAACATGTGACCACAGCTTTGAAACATTGCAACGAAATTTTACCTGGAAACTTGTATTGTTGAAATTTAAAGTGCGAAATTTTAACTTCTGTAGCTGATGACCTTTTTCGTATTACCTTTTTGCATAGCTTTTTACTGTTTTTAAACGATTTATTTCATTGTTAGAATCGTGATACCAAGAAGAAATAAACATTCAAGGATAACATTTCAATTAGAAGACATTTGTTAGTAAGAAACTCGGTGCTTTTGTCATTTTTAACAATGTTCTGATCATTGTAACATCGGTGAAGGTGTTTGAATTTACGGATAAGTTTTTCTGCAGATGAAACACTCGTGAGCCATTTTTATAGTAAAAATAACAGAAAGCTAAAAAAAAAAGAAAACGATGTTCGCCTTAAATTGAGCGTGATAAGTTTAGGCTGGGTGGCCATGTAACATTGTTGTATTGCAGGGATGAGGAGCTCGCCACTAACTCTAGCAAGGAGACCGTCCTATCTGACGCCACCACTGCCAACCATACCCACGCTACCGATAAAGCATAATCTAAAAGAACGAAAAAAAAAGAGAGAGAGAGAGAAAGAGAGAAAAAAAAACATTTATCTAATCCACTACACTGTAAATTAAATCACAAAACACCAAATCATTCTCATACTATTATTGAATAATTGTTACTGAAGCTGTTATAGGTATTTATAGGACAGGATATTCAGATTCTGTGTAAACTGATCATTATTAAAAATAACGCCTGAATGATATTTCAGGATCTCGTTAATGTTACGAATATTTCGGCATGACCAGTAAAAAAAACTTTCGACCTATTCCATATTGTGAAATAAATAAGTTTCTTTATTTAATTATCGTTTTTTCATTTATTTTCCACTTTTATACGTGATTGCAGTGCTGATTCCATGTGTCGTGGGGTTTGTGTTATTCGATCATATTAATTCCTTTATCCTTAAAATCTTGTGTATCACCAAATTATATATGCCGTAAAGACGGTATTGTTAAATATTATTAATTTTAGTCTACTACACAGGCCAGTGAAATGTCAGCTTCCTAGGTATAAATAGAAACTGTGAAATGCGTTATATATTCTGAATCGGTACAGTCGTTAAATACACACCGGATGCAAAAAACGAAATGTACAGTTCTACCTTTATTTGAAATATTGCAAAAAAAAATTCAATCTACAAACAAATCAAATGAAGAAAGAAGCTTAGAAATAATGTTGTACATAATTTATAAGTTCAAAGTTAAAATCAACTATTTCTCGTCACAGTATCATAGCGATGATTAGGTAGGTATGATTTTTTTCTTTTATAACCAGCAATTCATGTTTGCGGTGTGACACCGACATCAGGACTACTTGAAACTTATATTTTATACTTTTTATCGGAGATACACGTACGATATATACCGGGTCTTGGTGTGGATGAGCCCCTGAGCATATGCAACCAAAAATGGCATTGATAGATGGTGACCAATCAAGGATTCTGCTTCTTATCCAGCAACAATCAATGTTACCTTGGTAACATGCTTAGGAGTCTTCATGGGGCTCATCCACACAGTGATCCGGTATATACAGGGTGAGTTACCTCCGGTGGCTGATCAGGCAGGAGCTATAGAGGATCCGCCTCCTTCTATTGACACGCGTTCTCGTCAGCATAATAGTGTGTTGACAGTGGACTGAAAAACTCCTCCCTTATCTGACACCGGAGAAGAATCACAGTGTATAAAAGAGAAGACAGCCCTAGTCTGGTGTCTGTAACTTAGCAGGGCCTTCGTCACCCACCCGCGAACACTTCCAGATAATCTTTACACAAGATTATACGTAACAATGAGTCCAATTGACTCGAAGACTTTGATG